>VTWG01002151.1:15572-44269 GCA_008817895.1 Anopheles fontenillei
CCGGAGACAAAAGCCAAAAACCCCCCCCCCCCCCCCCCGCTTTTGATTTACACTATTACAAAGCAGGGGGGAAGGTGGAAGGTCGGTTAGAGAAAGCCACACTCAGCATTTAAATCGTGCCAGCCGCAAAGATCAACCCAATGAAGTTGTTCTTCAGCGTCCGGTCCTGAAACATTACACCACAATCAAGCACCAACACATTCGCAGTCAGCCATACCTACACGATGGGTGGGGAAAGTTTGTAGATGAAGGAAACCACTCGTGTGGGGGATGAGTTGAGGGAGCCCGGCAACACTCCTGTGCCGACATTGATTGAGAAGCATTTGCCGAGCGTTTTCGGTTTGAAGCATTGCGCTGTGAGCAGGAAGCAGTTTTTCCCGAGAAACATAATTGACGCATCGATTGATTCATTGGGCAGTGCAGGTTTGAAGAAAAAAAAACCCCGGGGGGGAAATGAACTGGAAAATACTCGCTGCTCGCTTCAAAGTTACCCCTCCCAAGAGGACAAAAAGGAGAGTGAAAAAGCCCTGGTACGGAAACGGGGAAATATGTTCACCATCATTCAATTAACAACTTCCCATCGAGGGTGGACGCGAACACACCGAAGGCAGGGGAAGGATGGTGCAATAAAGCAATCAACACGCTGGCGGCGCTATTTCCTTCGGCACTGCCACCAGCCGGCCCGGGTCAGGAGACAGTTGTAATCGTTCAATTTAAGCGCTGCAATAAAGCTCGACCATTAGGCGCACACTCCTGTGTGCTTGCCTCGACCACTGTTCCGGCCAAGCGCAATTGCCCTAAGGCCGGGGAGCGTGGATGGTGGCGCTGTTCGTGAGCAATGAATCGTAATTACTGTCCGTTCCGCCAAAAAGATGAAACGGCAGGGGTGGAAAAACAAAACGGGGCGTTAACAAACTCGTGGCCGTTCCTTCCCTTGTGCTTCCAACGTGTTTTAAATGTGCTTTTCGCAAAGCACGAGCAAAACGAGCGCGCTCTATCGTTGCGCTATTTGTAACCTACCCAGGCCCACTTGTGGTTCTGTGTGTGTCTATGTGTTTTTTGTAGCCTTTTTTACCACTGTTCTTCCTGTTGTGAAAGAGCAAGATTGTCGTTGCTTTTGGGACTGGCGCGAAGGCTAATTTCCGGTGCCTTTATTCCGGGGAGAAACCGAGAGCAACCAACAAAAAACTTTACACAGTGAAGTGGGAGAAGAGGAAAGCGCGCGGGTGAACCGGAAAGGGTAGACGAGTGTTGCACTAAGCACCTCCTCAATCATCGCACAAATATGGCGCACGCACAACAGGGGGAATTTAATTTTATTTGCGTATTTACGATTTGCATAGCCGTCTTGCAGGCGCTTCACACAGTGCTGGGTGTGTATGTTTGTGGGTTTGTTTGTCTTTTTTTTTGGGAAGACGGAAAACGATTGTTTGCCTTAACTAAAGCGTACATCGAAAACGAACACACACACACACACACACCCGCGCACGCTATTCAAATGCCATTATGGGCGGGTGGCGGCACCAGACGCACCAGACTGTCGTGCCTGTTTTATTTATCTTTTGCCTTAGAAGTGTGCGCGAGAGATTTAGGTTGTGGGAGAGGGAGGAAGACAACAACAAAAACGGATGGTTCTAGGAAAGCTTGTTTCATCTGCCTCCGTCTCCTCGTTTCCTTTTCCGTACAGTATAATAAAAAAAAAAACAAGAAAGGAGTACAAAAATCGTGCCAGCTGGCAAATTCAATATCCATCTTCATCTTAGCCAATTCGCTGCACGGGAAAGGGGAGTGGGAGAAGGTGACCTTCTGCCTCTGGAACAGCATTATACAGTGCGGGGCAAAAGTGTTAGTCTGCGGACTACCGGCTGTGTTACCGATTGAGTGTACTTTAGAGTCTTTGTTTTTGGCATTTGACATTTGCATTTAAGTGTTTATTTTTCCTTTTTGCAACATAATTATTTTTGCATTTTTTTAAAATATTATTGCAAATTTGATTTTTTTGCATGACAATATATAAGTGATTAGGGAAAAAATGAAATAAAATCATATTAATTCAAATCTGATTCCAAACCGAATTCCTTCTTCCACTTGTGTCCTATTGGAAACATTAATTGGACCTATAAGCATTTTTTCTTCGAATAGAATTCTCCTTGATCCTTTTCTAGACTTAATTCTAAACATGGGTGATTTGTATTTATTGCACCTTTATTAACTATCGAGCTATTTTTGCGACTTTTCTTAACACTTCCTAGCTCCATGCCTGCATCAAAGCTTCCAAAATATCTCCCTCTCCTTCAGTAGACTTACACTTAAGTCGCCCACTGTAGCACGTCGACTAGCAGGCTGCAGCACATTAGCACGGACGCCATATGCTGGTGCAATATCGCTTACGATCTGCGTTAGGCGGTGGCGTGCTGCTCCCTCTCATCGCAGGCAACAAAAACGGGCTTGCTTGACGAGTTTGTACTGTCCGAAAAAATACAAATAAAAAAACAACTAGAGGCAGCAAGGGAGCGGTACCACGCCGCTTAAGCCAGCTGGTCAACCGGAGCAGAATGTTAAAAACTTGGCTGCGAAGGCTTCAACAGTAAACAGCGCAGGAAAACTTCAATCCCATCGTCACCCGGGAAAGGCATCATGCCGGATGTTTTGCTTTTATTTTGTTGTCGTAAGCTTCAGTCGCTCGCTAGCGACAGGCGAAACAACAGAGGAAGAAAAAAAAAACAAATACATACAAAGAGCGCAAACAAAAACAGCGACAGTTGAAGTGTTCCAGTACAATCCAGTTCCGGCACCAACAGTAAAAATAGAAAGAAAAAAAAAGATCTCCCAGAAGTGAAAGTGTTTGGCTGGGGCTATTGCGCCTAAATGCCGTGCCATATTGCTGCGGCGCACGGTGCCACGCGTGATGTATAACTTTAGGCGCCATATGCTTGAGGACGTCCCCACACAGCAGCTGGCAGGAGCGGGAGCGTTTTGAAATTGGAAACAGGAAGGATGTGTGCGTGTGTGTTTATCTTCTTCTTCTTCTTTTCATTAGTTCGCCCCGTCCAGATGAAGAAATTGTCGTGTCTCATCGTGTTGGACGAGCCGGCGCCTTCCACTGGCCCCCTTCCTTGGTCCTTCGAACGAACGGATGGATGGTCAAAATGTTCGGCATGTCACCGGCGGCCTCGACGACACGCTCCAAGATTGCGATTGCCAAAGAGATATCGCTGGAAACGGGGGGTGGGTGCTTTTATGGGACGGGGCGTGATGATATTGAATTTGGGAGCTGGAGATGCGAAAGCTGGGTGGAGGGAAGGGCAGAACAAGATGCTTGTTCCGTGGAAACTTGCTGGGTGAAAAGTTCTCTCCACCATTCCGCTGTACCCACGCACTCGTTCACTCCTTCTCGCTGCCACGAACGAGCCATGTTTGGAGGAGTTTTATTTCCGGCCGCTTTTTTTGTCCTTCCCATGCCTATACCGGTTAGCTTGTTTCACTCTTCCTGTTTACAACCAAACGCGCACACACACACACACACTTTGGTGCAGAACGCCCTCGCTCCTTCGAGCTTTGGACAGATCCAATCACGTATCCAATTGGGTGAGCACTGGCTGAACGCCCGAGCCTGCCAGGTTTTACTGCCAGAGTGTCACTTTTTATGGACGCTTACTTCTTATTCCTCCTCTTCTTCACCCACGCTTTGCTTTGGGAAAAGCTCATCTTGGTTGCGTTTTTATTCCACGGCACACTTAGCGCCAGTAGTTGGCACTTGCAGCGAGGATCTATGTAATGGCGGTTGACACATGCTTTTCCAGCGAAAGGTGTTCCCTATTTGGCGCTGGCTAAGCTGAGCACGACGTGTGTGTGTGTGTGTGTGCGTATTGAAAGAGGCTGTTAAAAAGGGAAAGAAAAATGGCCGTGAGCACACAGCTAACGATGATGAAAGTTGGTCGCTGCACGCTGCAAAGGGCGCAACGGCTTTCCACTTCACAAGCCGCCGCTGTTTGCATGACAATTACCGTGAGTAGGCTTTTTCACCACAGTCCCCGTCGGGAGTGACTGTTTTCTTCTGCCGGGTGATGTCTTTGCTTTCCAATTTTGGGTGATTTCCAGCTACATTGTGCTGCCACTGACAGCGGAACCCATCGGAGCACCAAGCAACTGAAGCTTGTCGATGCGTTTTACCGGTCGATGGCGAGTGAAGCCACCGGGCACATGGCATCCTGTGGCATCTTCTTGAGAGCAATTGCTTGATGCTTTGTTTAGAAACGTTTATTTACATTTACCGTCTGTGATAGATATTGAAGTGCCGATCGATCTGAAGCGCACGTCCTTCGTTCTTGCAGTGCCATTTGCTTGAAATAAATTCAACGAATGTGTGTGTGTGTGTGTGTGTGTGTGAAGGCTGCCCGTTTTGATGAATAATAGGGGATGCTGTGTGGTACAATGTATTGCAAATGTAATAAATACTCCTAAGCGTCCTAAATAAGCGCCTGAAAGTATGCAAAGCTGGTTGTTCTACTTGCCTACAGGGTTTTCCGGAGGTTCTCATAGTTGACTCTTTCTTATGGGAAGTGAACTTCATACTGTGGGAATTGGACTCTATTTGAACAGGCTCCTTTTAAATTCCTATAGGATATGTCCAACAATCGTGCCATAGAGTACAATTCCAATTACAATAAATTCATTTCACGTAAAAAAGAGCCAACAAAGTGTGCCACAGCTAGGAGAACCTCCTGGAAACCCAGTATACTTACTTTATATCAAGATGTTGACGATCCTGCGTTGATCACTACTGTTTTTCGCTTGGAATTTGGCTTCGAAAGGCCTTTAAGATGCTTATCGTATCCAACTGGTCAATATTTTGAGGAGTATTTTAAACTAGTGCCACAGCTATGTGATGTGATTATGTTATTATATGAATGTTATGAATTATAATCCAGAGCAAAGATAAGCGTTTATTATTTGTAAAACAACGCAAATTTTGAAACAAAAACACTAAAAGCTATTAAATTTAAAATCGAGTAGCACGTCACAATAAAAAATACGTCTCATGTGGGATGAATTGTGCTGCTCACATCGCAAAGAGAGTTGGGAAACCCTGTAAAGCAATTATACTTATATTGCAAAGCAATGCTGTGCTGCTTTATACTTTCCGGCCGAAGAGCAAAGTGCGCAAAGTGTACCTGCTGCTTATTTCGCACTTGTTTAAGCGCCTAAATGTATGCAGTGCTATATTCGTGCTGCACTCAACCAATGCAGCAGACTGGAGGCTGGACGTGACAGGTACCGCGTCGGGACACACAATCACAGGAACCAACCATGAAACCGACGTCCCTCCGGGACACAACCGTCATGCCGGGCTACGGGCAAACTTTCACCTTCAAGTTCGAGCAGTTGTGCCAACTTTCAGCGATGCCAACTTAAAGGTGCCGTTTCAGCATTTCTCCATTTGGAGGAAGGCTGTCCACCTCCCCGTCAGTGCAAGCTGCACTCATCAAAAACCACCCAACATGACACGAAACCGGCGCATGGCTCGTAATGAAATTAGGCAAACTAAAGTGTCTCACCAGTTTGGCGTGCATTTGCGTACTCCCAGTTACAAGCAAACACACATACAGACACTTGTTCGATGGTTTCCACGAGACCTGGCTAGCTTAATGGATGTTGACGGTTTGTGTGTGTGTGTGTGAGAGAGAGAGAGAGTGAGTGAATTGAAGTAAGTACGTCAATGGGCTTCACACCGCACAGCACCGAGAGAGAAGGAGTGTGTTCGGAGCTTGCGGTTCCGCTGCGTCTACCTCGGAGGGCAACTCCGACCAGAAACAGATCAACCGTGCCAAGCCAAGGGACGACGGCACCTAAGCAAACCTTGCCGTGCGCAAGTGTTTACCCATCAACACCCCGGCACGGCACGGTCGGAAGGGTCAAAGAAGCATTATTAGTTGCAAACTTGGGCTAGTCCGCAGCTTGCACCCTGCTCTTGCCGGGAGCAAGTTTGATCAAGTCTAATTGAATTCGCTCATGATTGTTCACCGATTGTGGGCGTCCCACCAGGTCATGTGGGGCGGGAGGGAGGACCGCGACACCAAATGCTTCCAGCGAGCGGTTCTGGCCGGGGGATAGGCAATGTGGTTAGCTGCTCGTAACGCCTGGCAGTAAACTGTGGTAGCAAATGGTCTCGAGAACACGGGCGTGCATCGTTTGCACCGGGTTTGCACCTGCACATCCCCTGTACAGTGTTGATTAATTTGTGCACAAAGTTTGCCGCTCCAATGTTGACTCCAATGGCTCTATGTGATGTATGATCGTAGGGTTAGACATGTCGAGACATTATTTCTTAAAAACTCTTTATTATTGAGCTCTATAGAGATTCTAGTAGTAAATGCCTTTCAAGATACTGAAATCACCTCAACACTCCTACAAACACACAAAACTAGCCTGCCGTTTTCGGCATAGATTATTTCAACCACAAAGCTAGAATTAGATTCGAGTACCTGGTCGAGAAAATACCAAAATAAGTTCGTATTTTTCATTCATCCCAAAGTGCATTAAAGAGATCAGAAATGGTAGACGCGCCATATAGTTTGACAACTAATTTCTGAATAAAAAAAAATTGCAGGGATTGACAGACGTCTCCCACAATGCTGCCCAGCAGAAGCGATACAAATCAACCTTCTAAATACACTTTATAAATTTGTATTCAGTGGCTGACAGATCTGCTGGACGACATTGTGAGATACATCTGTCAATCACTGTATACAAATTTCCATACAATTTTGTATACAAGACCAAGGTGTATGTAAAAAATTAAGTTTTCGTCGGAATCGATTCCAGTTAGCACCAAAGTTTTCTGGATTCGATTCCGGATAGTAGGTCCGGAATCAGTTTCCAGAATCGATTCCGGAATCGGCTCCGGAATTAGTTCCTGAATTGGTTTCAGGATCAGCTCCGAAATCGGCTCCAAAATATTACCCGGTTCCGGAATCGGAATTAGAACCGGTTCCGGAATCGAAATCGTTTCCAGAATCGGAATTGGTTCCGAAATCGGAGTCGGTTTCAGCATCCTCATAAGAATAGAAATTTAGATCCAATGATGCAACGTATTGATTGCCGTGAAGACTCAAAATTTACATGTAAACGATCCATTCTCATGGAGATTCCCGGACTGATTTCGCTTCTGAATCTTCTTATGTCAATGCATGAACTGATTCTCATTCTGGAGCTAATTCCAATTCTGGAGTCAATTCTGATTCCGTTACCGGAACAAATTGCGATTCCCAAGGCGATTTCGATTCTGAAGCCGAACTCCGAACTCGACTCCGGAATCGGCTCCGAAAACGGCTCCTGAATCAGCTCTGGAATCAGCTCCGAAATCAGCTCCGGAATCACCTCCGGAATCGGCTCCGGAATTAATTCCCAACACGGAATTAGAATCGGGTAGGTCCAATTCCGAGCTCCCACCACTAGTATGTAGGCATGGTGACTAAGGCATGCAAGGTATGAAGTGTTGACATGATTTAAGCCGCCAACTGTCAAACTCCATATAAAAAAAAAACTGACTAGGATCGTGAAGGGCCCCATTGTTCGATTTCAATACTCCATCAGCCAATATTTGGAAGCAAAGTTTTGCTAAGGATTGAATGTCCAGGAAATCTCAAAGTCGTGCTTTGGAAGATACGTGAAGTTATGAAGTATCCGACTTAAAGTGACCAACGCTATAGTTCCGGATCGATTCACGGTCAGAATTTTCTTTTTTTTATTGTAGCTGTTCATAGACCGGCAAGGGTTCGGGATCAGTTCCAGGACAGGTATAGGTTCAGTGATATTTCAATTCCAGAATCAGATCATAATCAGTGTAAGGACTAGTGTAGGTTCATGACATGTAATCTAAGACTTGTATGAGTTATGTATAAGCTCCAATAACGACATGGTGTTGAGATCAATTCTTCGGTATGAGTTCAGAACCAGTCTCACTAAATGTGTCTAAATACTAGATACTAAATATCTTCATGATTATATAGCGAGCCCTGTAACCGGGTCAAATTTCAAATCATTTCAAGAAACTACAGTGCTGGTCTTAGTTGCACTAAAGGGTTATATTTTTGCTCTATCTCTGAACGAGTCGAGTGAAGGTGGTTTGTTAGATCCTGTCAGGCTTTGAACAGTGAGAGCTGTTGTTAACTCTCGACTGAGCAAAAAAATCATCACAGCGTGGAAATCAAAACCTGACTCTATATTATATGCATTACTGAAAACCATCTACCCAACGACACTTGTCTGCTAGAAAACGGCATTCAGAAACGATCCCCAAACTCAATGGCAATCGAAAGGTGTGGAAGTGTGTGCGCGCCTTTGGTTATGCAACTCGCACAGCAAAAGCATGCCCTTTTTTTTTGCTTCCGCTTCCGCACGTGTGTTGTGGCCCCGTGTGCAAGTGCACACGGTTCGGCACGTGCAAGTGCTTTCGGAAGTACTTCTGGAGGGAGAAGATTGCATTTTCCCGTGTTTCCTATGCTATTTTTTTCTCCTCTCGGTTCTCTCTATCGTTTCGCCAGTGCTATCAGTATTTTTATTATTATTATTATAAATATCTTTCAGCCAACCCAATGTCACGGTCGCACAGAGACGTGACATTTTTAATACGAGTGCAGCTCCCGAAAGCGACCTTCTCGAGGACGATTCCGATCTGCGAAGGATGGGGCGCGCGTCAAGCCCCCGAAAGCGAAATGCCGCTAAGCGTGAGAAAACACGGAAAAGTGCTTAGGTGCAATGGCTTTGCCAGTTTGAGTATGCACACCCAGTTTGGTGTGTGTGTGTGTGTGTGTGTGTGTGTGTGTGTGAATTGCTGTGGCTGTGTACAGTTGTTCCGCTATGTATGCAAACACGCGCTCCCGCTGTGCGCTTTTATTTATAAGCTCTCGTTGTGTCTCACTCGTATTTTCCTTTCGTTTTCGCTTTTTTGCCCATTTCTTCAGGCCCTCTTACTTCTATTATCTGACAATCGATCACGGTACCGTGCAGTGGGCGACCTTTTCGCGCGCACATGCAGCAGCCGACTAAGAGGCTTCACGTTTTGCCTTATTTTCTTCCGATTTGCCTGTTCCTCGAAGCACGCTATTTGTTGCCATCGTGCCTGGGGCCAAGCGAGAGGACGAGATAATAAAAAAAAATGCACCCACCACGGTAGATAAACTTGGCACGCAGCTGTCAGCTGGACGGATCCAACGGCTTCCCCACCCCTCCCCTTTCGCCGGCACACGGTCGCGATCGAATGATTATTCAATCGGAAAGGATTTATTGAATGTCAAGCAGCGGCAGCGACCGAACTGAGTCTGCCTCTCGCTCGGCAGAATGCCGCATTGATGGCCTTTCCGGCCGTTTGTTATTTGTTGGTGTTTGTGCTGGGTTTTTGACACTCGCTTTGTTTTCTGTTTCAACAGTCGGGTGCGGACGCCCTTCAAAATCACTCGAGCCGTGGCATGCTGCTTACCATCTCGTGTCGCTGTGTGAACTTTCGCAATCGGCGTCCGTACTGACGTCAGCCGGGAAGGGGCTTTCCAGTATATTTTTTTATTGTTTTAGCTTTTCCTCTCTCTGCCGGTGAACTTCAACTGCGCTGTTTGTTTATCTAACGCACCCGGCCAAACAATCGACTGCTTTTGTTGCCGTGGAACGTTTGCCAGTGCAGCTGGCTGAAACAGTCGAATGAATAAGATGCGGAGCTTGCACAGAATTGGTGCGCGTTCAAATCCAACACAAAACCGGGTTTGATTCCAATGTTTTAAGAAGTATTATTCAACGCTCTTGAAATGTTTTTGAACTACACATTTGACACAAATTTAGAACAGTTATATAAAAAATAATAGTTTAAAAAAAACTTCTGACATACTTTGAATAATGCTGCTGATATTTAGAAACTGACTCAGTTTAATTGTTTACATCTACGACTCATTGCATACCTTCAGGCGTGCTCGGCAAAAAGCGACCCAAAAGGTATGGCAAATTGCCATCATCTTAGGCGCACATAAACAGCGCTCGTTTAATAAAGCCATAAATATTCTCACGCGCCCAGATGGCAGATAGCACCTCAGGAGAAAAATAAAATAAAATAAACCAAATAATCTTCTTACAAACTGTGCAACTGTGTGTTTTACCTTCTACCGCGGCTCTAAGCTTCTCGAAAAACATGTACTCACCATTCACACCACCAACCATTTTTAATTTCTTCTTCCCTTTCTCTCTCTCGCTCTCTCTCTCTCTCGCTTTCAAACAGGTGTGCATCGTGCAGAAGAAGGACAGTGGCAACCTGTTCGCGATGAAGTACGTCAGTCGAAGCGTGTGCATCGGCCGGGGAGCGCTCGGCGGCGTCCTGAAGGAGGTGGAGCTGCTCGCCTCCCTCGAGCATCCCTTTCTCGTGAACCTGTGGTTCTCCTTCCAAGGTAAGCGCGGTACGAAATGGCAGCCGCATCGTACACAGCCAGCTTGCACATCACGTGCCCTGCCAGACACAGTCACTCATTACGAAGGTCCAGCCACACATGTAGGACACCCACACACACAAACTCACATATATGTATCACACTCCTCCCCGCTGTCTGCCTCCTTCCTATTCGCCAAACTGGGCAGTAAACCGGAAAAGGATTAACGAAGGCCGTCCAGCGTGTACCGTTCCGACGAGCTTTATAGATTCACTTTATTTGAGCCCCTCTGTTCCGTACCCGTGACCCGCTCTGCCCTTCAAGCACACGTCTCACCAGAAAGCCAGGACTGCCCATCACGCAATGGTTTATGGGTCGTCTTGCCGTCTTTCGTGTTATTATTATATGCCCCCTTCTTTCACGACACAGCTTTACCCGGTTGGCAGAGCGAATGCTGCTGCAGTTGACAGCACTGTAGGGTTTTCAATTTTATTTGCCATCCCTGAACCGGCGGCAAACATCGTTTTAGCTCGCCGGGCGGACGGAATCATCGTGGCCATTCCGCGAAAGCTTCCTGCACAGTTTTTGAAACAGTTTAGTTTTGCCAATGCAGCAGCAACTGTAAGCCAGCGGCTCTGGGGAGAGCATGTTGGCTTAAATGACCACTAAAAGCCCGCTAAACGACCGTTAACCGACCCGTTGCTTGTTTTTGCGTGTGCTGTTGTTATCTGCCCCGATGAAGCAAAAAAAAAACACGCGGTTTGCAGCGAAGCGAATGTAAAATTTACAACTCATAGCTCGAGCTGTGCTTTACAAATTAATGGAAAACAAAACTGCATAAGCCCCGACAGTGCAGTACCAGGCGGTGGTTGGAGGTAAACATCCGCTTTTCTTTTTGCCTTGTGGTGCGTTGCATCACAATCACTTCGTTGCCATTCATTACAACGCGAGTTTTTGCCGATGTTTTGCCTGTGCTTTCATGTATCTAATAAATTGCTACAGTTTAGCCAGTGTAGTCGTTGTAAAAGCAACCATGACGAGGCGCTCACATTTGAATGCAAACAGGCAAAAAACAACAACATTAACCAACACTCTTTGCATTCCTTCTTTCGCTCTCTCTCTCTCTCCCTCTGTTTCAATGCCATTCAATGCACGTTGCGGGCAGACGAGGAAGACCTGTTCATGGTTTGTGATTTGTTGGCCGGCGGTGACTTACGGTATCATTTGCAGCACCAGGTAAGCGGATAACAAAAACACTGGTTACAGCCCGTTTAAAAATTGCATTTTCGTTTACTGATTCGTTTTTTTCTTCTTTTATTTTTCGGTTGTTGTCGTTTGCATTTTTCATTCCCGCTCATTCTCACCGTCTGTGGTTGATTCCTTGTTTTTTTTAGGTAGAATTTTCGGAAGCCAGCGTGGGACTGCTGGTGTGCGAGCTCGGGTCGGCGCTGGATTACCTACAGAAGCAGCGCGTTGTGCACAGGTAAGCGGAACTGGTGTGGGTGTGAACGAAAAAAAATCGGCGAAGAAAAAACGTGTAGTGAGCTGAGTGAGCTTTCTTCTCGCTCTCTCCATCTCTATCGCTTACTCCGTTGCATAATAAGCCGCCGGGTAAGAATGGCGAGAGCAGCGACGCCCAATCTTCAACCGGATCCGAAAATTTAATTAGTTTTCTGTGGTTTTGGATTACACTCGCGTTGCATGTGTGTGTGTGTGTGTGTGTGTTTTTCCCACTTTCTCGTGCTCTAATGGCTCGCGGAAGTTTTTCAGCAAACTCATGATAGTAGCGTCGCTCACAAAGTACCGGAAGCGCTGAGTAAACGTATCTAGTACGTAAATTGGGAGGTTTTTAGTTACATTCATTGTCGTTTGCCGCTTCCCAGGCGCGTCAAAGCGTTCATAGTGGTATAAAAAATAAAAGAAAAAACGCATACATAAAGCTCATGCAAGGCAATGTACTTTAAAAATGGAACGAATAAGCTTCCGTCCCAAAGAGAGATTTTTAAAGATCCTGTTGGATTTTGGGTTTATACATTAATATTTCGAATATGAATTCAAATAAGAAAACACATATGGATTAGAAGGAACTAAACCATACGATATAGATAAAACTACTTGACTAATTTGGACTGCATGAAATGAACTGCTCGAACTACAAGAATGAACTTTGTAATGAATTATGTAATAAACTATGGGACAAACGAATACACAGTTGCAAACAGACCGGCGATTAAGGTGCCCTCTTCTTATCAAATTTATACTAAGCTAATATCACAATCCAGCATTTTAGTTCATATAATTCACAGAGCCAATAGAAAAGGCTGCAATGCTATAACATTGCATACTGTTAGGCGGTTTCGGGTGTCCTATTTTTCGTTCCCTTATTAAACGTCCTGCAGTAAGTATGTCAAGCCACATCACCTACTTGTGACGTGTCAAGATAAAAGATGCCTTAAAGGTTGATAAAAGTAGTGCACAGTGCATACCTTCAGGCGCTCGAAACGAACCATTCACTGAAGGGGTTTGCCGCACCTGCTGTATTGCTGCCGTTACATTTACTTTTACGTTTCACGACTCCCAGTTTGCTTCCGTGTGCTTCCTTTCTCTAGCTTTTTTGCTTTCCCCTTCACTTTTTCCTTCCGATTCAACCATTACAAAACCCGCTGTTGTGTGGTGTGAGCGGAGGGTACGAAAAAGACGCTGTTAAGTGTCACCGAGCAGCCGCTGGTGCAGCTAATGTACCTGCAAAACACCAGACAAGGGTAGGAAGCTTGCGCCTGCTGGTGGTGCTTTGCCGGTGAACCGTATTTGAAGGACGCTTTACTCGATCCGCGCTTGCAATAGCGCCTTGCTGCAACGAGCATCCGTGTGTACGTCCGTGTAGTTCCGTGTGCACCTGTGCGTGCTTTCTGTCGGCAGGGAGCTGTGTGGGAAAAGAAAATGGCTATTAGTTTGAAGCAGCGGCGAAAACAGGACTCTCCCGTGGTGCGGCGTGAACATGTCGGCACTCGGCTGTGACATATCCTTGTGTGGTTGGTGTAAACACCCACTTAAGAGCATAGTGTGCACACACACCCAGACACACAGCACACACTTGTACGAGAGCATTTTTCACCGCTCGAACGTCGTGTAAATCACCCGGACGGGGGAGCTTCTTTTGTTTTGTTTTGCTGTTGCATGCTCGTGTGAAACCGTTTTAGAACTCAAACAAGCGTACAAACGCACACACAGCGTTTTCATGACCACGTCTTTATCCTTCGCAATGCCTCCCCACCTCCATCGGACCGTGGGCTTCCGTGGGTAATCCTTTCGCGATGGAACGGAACCATCGTCTCGTTGTTGACATATTACATTTTTCATTACAAATTGAATCATATTCACTGGTGCCCCAAATGCTGCTCCCATGCCTTCTTTCTATTTCGATTACTTCCTAGTTTTTACAGAATGCCACACCGAAACAAAGCTGCAAGGAATCATAGCGCAACGTCGGAAGCGAAAACGAACGATAATCGACGTGCTGCTGCTGCTGCTGCTGACCGAGAGGGTATTGGGGGGTAAAGGAACAGAGTTGGCTTAAATAAAATCCATTTAACCGCCTTTTCCCCCCTCCTTGTTAGGTTATGTTTACAGAGCTCGAATGAATATTTCATTCGCGTGCACACGCTCACGAGCACAGGCCCAGTTTTTTGTCCACAAACGGTGACGCCGTGCCGCTTCGCCGAGTGCGCCTGCAAGGTATGCAACGAGCGCGCAAACGGCAAAGGGCGAAAAGCATACATTGGTGACAGCGCAGCGCTTTCTGTAACGCTCGTGTGGTGACGTTACGGTTACGGCGTTCTTTTTTCCGTGTTTCCTTTCCTTCGACGTTGCTCCAAATGTTTTGTTTAAGTTTTTTTCTTGTAAAAAGCATTTATTTTATTTTTTTGTTTTTTAGTTTGTTTCATGTTTCAGATATTGGTGCATCTGATTAAGCAGTTAAAGTACACGCAGTCACGACTCATGCTAGTTCAATTGAACGCTTCTCGGTGGCAGCATAACTCCACAGCGCACCGTGAACCACGCGGGCGTCTCCACCAATGTCAGCTGTCACGTGGTGATGCTGCATTGGTTGCATGTAAACCCCCACATACACATACGTATAGAATGGAGCAGCCTGTGACAGCAGCAAACGGGTGGGTCGAGCGTTTTGCCACGGCGAGGTACGGATCAAGACGCTGCCACCAAACACACGGTGGTGACACGTGGCAAGCCTCCGCGATGACAAGCGCCGGGGAGTGCGCCATTTTGCGATGCCGATTTGAAAGCCGATCCTGCCTGAATGCACGCTGGTGTGTGTGTGTGTGTGTGTGTGCCGGACGTGCTACACGTAATCAATTGTATGTTTCCGCTCTGGCGTCTGCTCGATTGATGGAAGCGTTCGATCAGTGTGCGAACAGTCGTCTGCGTCTTTGTGTGTCGCTGTGAGTGTGTGTGTGTGTACGGTATATAGTACAGTTCTTTTTTTTTATGTTCGCTTGCTAGGGGAAGGGATTTATGGTCGGAGGATAGGAAGTGGCAAGCAGTAATCGCATTGTCGATTGCTCATAACTGCGGCATTACGTGAGCCCGACATGTTAACACTGCGAAGAAGGTCGCCTAGTGGAGAGGGGGAACCAGAGCTTGACTGTTACAGCAAGGATGTAATGTGGGCAGGGGCGGGATGAACGGGGCGAGTGGTGAAGTCGCCACAATACACGGCAGCCCTCAACTGTACGCCTTGGCGGGCGCAGCGGGAAGTCTCTCGTGACGCTCGAGTAGGCTTAATCCGGCACCGTCCATCCTTTTGTGTGGGTAGATTGTGTGCTTGTGCTTGTGTGTATGTGTGTGTGAACACCTCTTAAAGCTTTACCTGATTGTGTGCCCGTTTTTTTTTGCTCTATTATTATTATCTCTATCCCCTTTTCTCCTTCGATGTCGTTCCGCAAGGTGTCCTGCTTTTGCTGCTGTGTGTATCGCTGCGCCTCCTTCAGCACCTCCTTCCTTCCTTCTGGTCGCTGCCATGCTGAGCTGTGCTCCAGAAGGGGAGAGGGGGGTGTTCAGGTTTGAATGGTTGACGACAAGGCTGCATGGGGGATGGGGGGTGGAGCGACCGCATTCGCAGTGTTTGAGAAATTGGACCAACGCATGCTTTTGTCATGTCGGTCACATTTCACGCGCTCGCTTCACGTTTGCTCATCTCACGCTGTCCTCCTAACCCGTGCCTACCCTTTCTGTCCCCTTTCTTGTCACTCACACTTATACACCTTCCAAACCACCACCACCACCACCAGCACCGTTAACGAAGGCCTTCAGGCAAATCCAAACTCCCCACCGGATCCTTCAAGAAGCTAGCCACCTCGTCCCTGCTCGAGTGGGCCTTCTTTCATGTATGTGTGTGTATGTGTGTGTGTGTTTGAGTGTGTGTCAATATATCCATCACAAATCCAACCCAACGGCGGGGTGGCGCAAGCATAATAGCATCAGCCGAGGGACGAAACCGGAAGAAACACTACACAATATGGGTAGCCGGCTCACCGTAATTGATTCCTCCTACCCCTCCTCGGATACCTTCTCCCTCTCCCTCCCTCCCCACTTACACCGAAGCGCACCACATTTATTCACACGCATGTGTGTGTGTGTGTGTGTGTGTGTGTGTGTGTGTGTGTGTGTGTGTGTGGAGGTAAGTGAGTTTTGTGCTGTTTGCTGTGGCGCTTTAATGAGTATCATTCGTCAGGATCGGTCTTGTCTGGTGGTTCCGCTTTTTTTTCCTTTCTCTCTCTATCTCTCTCTGTCTCTGTGGCTCTCATTCTGGTTTACTTTGGTAACCACTCAGGCCCCCCCCTAAAAGAGGGTATGAAACACTCCTGACGAGACGCGATGACACCCAGGCACACACTCACAAACATAGACAAATTATGTTATAAATAGCGTCACGTCACCATGGCCGGTTTGCGCGCGACATTGCTTGCGCAAGCTCTGGCACTAGTGTGTGTGTGTGCTTTCTTCTTTTTTTTGTTGCAATGAGGCAGAATCTTCGAAAGACTCCCGTTGTCGCACGGGTGTTGCCATAGGATACTTACCCAGTAAACTCCCTCCTTGGGCCATCTACCCTTCGGTATGCTTTTTGGGGAAGGGCTATGCATTAGCATTACATCTCGCTATTGCAACATGGACCACATTCGCGAGACAGAATGACAGTCCTGGAGACACTTATCACACAAAGGCAGAGAAAGTACGCGTTCACTTGAGTTGCAGGCTCACATCAATGCGTGCACAGATACACTAAACACTTTCACAATACGTACAACCCTTTTTTACGCACGCGCAAGTCATTGATCCCCTTTCCATGAGGCCTGCAGCTTCAGTACAGTATCGATCGCTTGCCGTTTGCTATGACTTCCCACATTTCAGCATTCTTCAACATCGATCAGGTTTACTCCGTTGACGTGGGGAGCTCGCGTGACGGAACTTGTGAAGATAACTCCGGAAACACCCATGTCCGGAGAGGAATTGAGCGATGTAGAAGTTAACCTTGCCTTGTTTGCTACTCGTTAATGTAGCAATATTCGGGATCTGCCACGTGAGATATTGTTTTGTAGGGACAAACGACTCTCATAGCTAGCAACCGATGCACTCTGTACACCAACTGTCGGTTTTCCTTTAGCACCAGAACATATGACCTGATCGCAGCGTTCTAATGCAACCCTGAGATGGCCACGTCAGCTAGGAGTCGTCTGCAGCTACTCTTGGGCCCTCCAGTATTCGGCATTTATTATCATCAACGAGTTTACGGCCTTAGTGACGTTGTTACAGGCGTGCTTCCGGAAACTTAAGCGGTAATCGATGATCACACCAAGATATTTTAGATGCCGTATCGACTCAATACGTTCATCGCCGACCTGGATACTACCTGACTGCACTGTCTTATGGTTACTTATGATGAGGAATTCCATCTTTTTATGGGTGATTTCTAACCTCATTTGATGCATCCATGACTTAATCCTACTTACGGTGTCGGGTGTGAGGATTTGAATCTCTTCATCAGCAAAACCTATCACTTCAGCTCCTGGAGGAAGCTCTAGAGGAGTTCAATCCTTTCTCTAGGCTCACCAAGGACAGTGTGAGCAATATCATCAGCAAAACCTATCACTTCAGCTCCTGGAAGAAGGTCTAGGGTCAAAACTCCGTTGTACATAACATTCCAGAGAGTTGGACCTAACATCGAAAAACGTTTCATAAAAAAGGTGTAACTTGTTGGTTGTGATCTTCCTCCTTATCCCTCGATCGAATTAAATGAGTGCCATTCTTATAGGAATAATTTTTTTAAACATACTTTACCACAATGGTCATCTACTCCATTTACCGTTTTCACCCGATGATACTAATCCCGCGAATTAATGAAATACCTCCTCACACAAATCTTCACGCACTGCAACACACTGATGTGACGCGAGAGATCAGTCCCGCGCCATTCCCGTGACATGATCAGCAAATGGTTCCAACTGGCATAGAACGTGGACCTAACTTCTTCCGGGCTGCGTAGTTTACGCAATGTATGTTGTGTCCCTTTGCCGCTTCCATCTGATCATCGTTCTACAATACATTCGCTCACCTGTATCGCGACTAGCTTGGTGTAAAATGAATCCACTCGCTTCACCTTTGCTTGCAGAACCCACCTCAAACCAGCCATCGTACTGTTCAATCTTCTTCAGGTCCTGCTTCCAAATCCTGCGGCAACTGAGGCACTGAGAGGACGCATTGTACCCAACGTTGGGAGTTCGATTGTTTATCTCCATCGTTTGACGAATCGTTCGAACCACTTCATCATTCACCGCATCGAACCGATTCGGCGGGGGGAACAAGGGAACGCGGATGCGAAGGTTCCATGATTGAATTCCAACCATCCCACAAACACATTTTCACAGTATATGCTGATGTTGATTCGATTCGGCAACCGAAACTTTGCCGGAGGGTTCACGGCACACACTTACACCCCGTCGAACTGTTGTCTATAAAATCACACACACACACACACACACACACACACACACACACACACACACANACACACACACACACACACACACACACACACACACACACACACACACACACACACAAATCACACTTTTCCCCCTTTTCAAACTTATCTATGGCGTCATCCATGAATTGCGTAACGCAAAAATTGTAAATTTTTGATCCATTCCCTCTCTAGTATAACAAACTGCTACGTAGGAAGAAATCCTCCCCTACCCCTAATTACGTATCAGATGGACCCAACCCCCCTCAAATCTCTTCTTCTTCTCTTTGTTTTTTGGCACAATAGCCGTTGTCGGTCAAGACCTGCCTGTACCCACTAGTGAAGTGAGCTTGGGTTTCAGTGACTTATTGTTACCATAGCAGGATAGTCAGTCCTACGTGTGGGGGCACGGTCTATTCGGGACTTGAACCCATGACGGGCATGTTGTTACGTCGTACGAGTTGACGACTGTACCACCAGACCCCCCTCTAATAGCTTAGTTTATTGAACAAAATCAGTATTTTTTGGTGATTTTTACTTTATTCTGGTATGTTAACAATTTTTAAAGTCACCTAAAAAAATACATTATATTTTATATACTTAAATGTTATCCCATTCAGCAATCAGATTCAAAAAGATTCTGTTAATCGGATCCTCACCACGGTTTGCAATGTACTTGCATCACCATCATCATAAACGTTTTTCATCCAGCCGTCTTCCTGGTCCACCACAAATATGTCTATCGTTCCAGAAATTTTTATTTGGCTTTAGATGTTGTATAATCATCAAATTGATTATTTTATTTCACATAACATGTGATGTTCAATATGCTACGCATGTCCTACTAATTACGAACAAAGTCGGTAATGTTTGCAAGAATTTCGGCTGCATTTTTGTTATATGCACAGTTTTTTTCCCGAGTTATGCGAATATTTATTTTTGACAGTTCATATGTCAAATCAGTACAATTTGTTCCATCAATTGTCAAATGAAAAATAATTTGCAATTTTTCCAATCACTAAAAAGTTAAGAAATATCATAATTTTCTACTAGCATTGCATTAAATAAGTAATAAATTATATTGATAAATGAAATGCAATCAAAACCATTATTAATAAAGTATTATTTAGGTGCAAAACGTCATATTCGACTTACGCGAAAATCAGAGTAACGCGAATGTCTCCGGAACGTATTATTCACCTTACTCGAGGAAAGATTGTATAAAATTACGACCAATTAAGACCTGTGTTAAGTTTTTCTGTCCATCCATCCTTAGTAACCGAATTCGACGGACCAAATAACGGACAATTCGGCTACTTAGTACATAAAATGTAGCCAGGTCTCTTTTAGACCTGCATAACCGCAAAGGTTGTGAAGTCACCAAGAAGAACCTCGTTTATTACTCATTTGTTATTCTAAAAAAAAACATTTTATTTTGCATTACGTTACAAAGGTTAAACTCCCCCTCTCCCCTATGTCACAAATCGTAACGTTTGACGACAACCTCCCCCCCCGCGCCTATCAGCGTTACATAATTGATGGATGACGCCTATTTAGATTTGCAAGGCNCCCGGTTTCAATTGGCTGCAAAGGTTGACGCTTTTGACGCTTCCCCGGAAATGGAAAACGACAGCAATAAAGGAAGATATTTTGCCCTTTATTATTCCCAGGCGTACCCGCCCGCCTTTCCACCCTTGCCCGCACCAAATGGGCTTCCCGTTTGCACAAACCGCCCGTGCAACATCCAAACGACGCCCTGTTTTCTTGACTTTTTTTCTGGCATTTCTTCCAGATAAAGCAAGCCTTTTTTTGTAGCAAGCATCCAATGTGTGTGTGTGTATTTTTTCTGCTTCTTTTCTATCTTTTGACAACACACACACACTGAGGCACAGGACACAAAACGGATCGGGCACGAGATTGTGTGCACACCGTTTATGCTCAAGATTCACCTTAATCCGTTGATTTTCGGCGCATTTCCTGATTTTATGCTTCCCTTTTACCGCCCCCACGCGCTTCTTTCCCTTCCCCAGTCACAGCTTAATCTGTGAGCAGAGCACACACATACACACATATCTTCGCTTTGTATGTGTGTGTGTGTTTGTGGAGCAAATGGATGGCATGGAAATCCGTTCGAACGCGCACTCCTTCGCCGCCGGCAACTTCCATCGCCAGAAAAAAATCATGCGCTTTGGTTTTTATTTCCGCTTCATTTTATTTTTGCTTTTTTATTTTTTCCATGTTTCTTCACTGTCTCCTGTGCCGTCGCGCTGAAGTCGGCTTCCTCCTCCGGGAACCATAAAATTAGGAAATAAACGCCACCGCCAAAACGTTTCCCCCTTTTGCCTCGAACGGAGTGAGCGCACCGTTGTAAAGCTATACGGCAAGGAAAGAAAATAAGGGGGTGAAGAAAGGGGGGGAAGAAAACATACCATAGCCTTACCGATTGGAATTAGGCTTCCGCCCGTTACGCGCCATTCCCGAAACATCCCACGCACTTGAATTCATTTCTAATCTTTCGCAGATGGCTCAACGGGCGGGCTCGATCGCGAAGCGCTCTAACGCTTCGGAAACCATTTTGGAACACACACACACACAACGACGTACATTCCTGAGATGGCTTCCACTTCTAAATGGCCGAAACGTGGAGTTTTAAATTCCCTCTTGCCACTCCGCTTTTCCGGGTTTGGCAACTGTTTTTTGTTTTTTTTTTTGAGCAAAATGGGCCACACTGGACCGATTCGGAAGTCCATGGGGCCGTCCCGGACGGGAATTTGTTGCTTCCTGTGGGTGACGGGGTGAGTGCTGTGTTATTGCCTGCATTTACTATTGTATAAGTGTGTGCGTGTGTGTGTGGTTGGTGTGGTAAAAAGAGATGAAGAAAGAGAGCGAGAAAACCCCCTGAACGTAACGCATTTTAATCCCAGCGGTGGCGCGTTTCTGTCGTCGTCGCCGTCTTGCCCTAGGAAAGCAGTATGCGGCGGGTCAGAGGCAAGCAGGAAGTTCGATTTGCTGTCACTAGGAGCGCTTTCTCTGCAACGCAACAATATTGCAACAATATAAAAAAAACGCTTTAACTGTAGGCGCTTTGTACTGCAATCCTGTCACACAATAAGCCTACATCCGCCCGAATGTATGCAATCCCAGCCCAGCACCGAGCGCGTTTGCCGGTGCTAGCGGTGCGTGGCATACCTGCAGGCGCCTTTGTAGTCAGGCGCCATCCGGTTCGGTGACAAACCAAAATCCGGTATGCAATCCGCACGACAGGGCTCCCCTTTTTTTTAACAGCCTCTCGTTTGACGCTCTTGTACGTGGCACTTTTGACACCGGTTTGACAACATTTCTTTCTCGCCTAATGTTGCAAGGTAAGCTTCTATTGATTGCAACAACAACTACAAAAACTCCTTGTAACGCTTCAACACTTGTCCCAAAATAAGAAGCAAAAAAAAAAGGAACTCGTCACATGCAAGCGTATCGGCACACATCGTCAACAGAATTTTGGCGTACGCCAGCACAAAACCGACAGTTTGCAAAACGTTTGAGCGAAACGGGGGAGAAGCACTCTGGTACGGCGAAGTGAACACATACACACACACAGAAAAAAAGGATCAAGTCTATCACCATCCGAACGGCTCGCATCTCCTTTCCGGTGCAGCTCTCGGTACGCCCGAGCGCTCGCCATTTCATGTCATAATCTTTGGCACGTTTGAAGTGCAGCCCAACCTGGGCTGCAAGCGGTCCCTGTGCAGGCAGCGCTCAAACGTCCCGGGCACGCTACAGATAAGACACGTGACCCGCTTGCCCGGTTGCACATAAAGAAAGCAGCAGGGCAAAGCAAGGGAAACCGGTGGTTAGCCTTCAAGTGTCCGGTGCACAGCAGCAGCATTCAAAAAAAAGGACGACTACACGTTGAACGGCGATCGATCGGCTTGCCCGTGTCTCGACACCAGGGAAGTGGTACGGCGCTGGTGGTAGTGGCCGAGATTGTTATTCCTGCGCTGTCAACTGGAAACATCAAAAGTACTCTGTGCTGTGCTGAAATGGCTAGCTTTTTTTTGTTTGTTTTTTGGAGCTGAGCTGAGATTGCAACTACCATGGAACCATTTCCGTCTCAACTGAAGCTACTAACTGTGTGTGTGTGTGTGAGTTTTTGAAGCAAAAGAAAAAAAAAATATGAAGGAAAAGCTTGGTCTCAGTGTGCAAACGCGACAAACCAACATAATTGTGGAGCGGTGGTTTTGCTAATTTCCCCCCCTGTTTACTTTACTTTCTCGCCGCACAGGACACGCGCATCTGACGGACTTTAACATTGCCACGCGGCTACCACCGGACGGGCTCGCCTGCAGCATGTCCGGCACCAAGCCGTACATGGCCCCGGAAGTATTTATGTGTGCCTTAGAGGAAATAGGTAAGTTTGCGAAGGGGAGAAGGGTAAAAAAAAACACACAAACACACACATATACAATGCAACCCTTTTTTTGTCGACGGCCTTCATGCTGCTGGCTAATGGTTTCGCAATTAATAATAAACCTCCGCTCCGGACGCTTTCATCGCGATGATGAAGCGATCCCCACGGGGCACACAGGCAGTACACAGCAAGCTCGACTGACGCAAACGAAGAATTATGTACAAAACACACACATAAACACATGCACTAGTGGTGTGCTCTCTGGAACGCACCCACGACTTCGACGCAACTCCGACTAACGCTGGTCCGATTCCGACTCGGGAAAATTTAGGAATCATTAGTTGCGCTGGAGTCGTCCGGAGTCGGAGTCGTCTGGATTAGGAGTCCTCTGGAGTCTTCTCGAGTCAGTCGAACGTCTCTAGATGACTTCGACCCTAGACGATTCCAGTCGACACAGGGTGACTATGGACGACTCCACATGACTTCGACTCTGGACGATTCCAGTCGACACCGGGTGACTCCGGACGACTACGGAAGACTTCGAACGATTCCGGATGACTCCGACTCCAGCTGACTCGGGATGACTCCGGACGACTTTGGACGACTCCGGACGACTTCAAACGACTGTGGACCACTCCGGCTGATGCTGGACGACTTCGGAGGACTCCGAACGTCTCTAGATGACTTCGACTCTGGACGATTCCAGTCGACTCCGGATGACTCCGGATGACTCCGGACGACTCCAGATGACTTCGAACGATTCCGGAGGACTTCAGATTTCAGAAGACTTTGAACGACTCCAGATGACTCCGGACGACTTCGGATGACTCCAAACGACTCCGACTCCGAAAGATTCTCGACAGCTCGGAATGATTTTCGATGACTCCGGATGACTCCAGATGAATCCCAATGACTTCAGATGACTTCAACTCCGGAAGAATCCAGAAGACCCTAGACGACTCTGAACGACTCCAGACGACTCCGAACGACTATGGACGACTTCAAACGACTGTGGACCACTCCGAATCACTCCGGACGACTCCGACTGATGCTGGACGACTTTGGAAGACTCCGAACGTCTCTAGATGACTTCGACCCTAGACGATTCCAGTCGACTACGGGAGACTATGGACGACTCCAGATGACTTCGAACGATTCTGGAGGACTTCAGACTTCAGACGACTCTGAACGACTCGGGATGACTCCGGACGACTTCAGATGACTCCGGACGACTTCGGATGACTCCAAACGACTCCGACTCCGGAGGACTCCGGATGATTCTCAACGGCTCTAAATGATTTTCGACGACTCCGGATGACTCCAGAGGACTCCTAATGACTTCAGATGACTTCAACTCCAGAAGAATCCAGAAGACCCTGGACGACTCTGAACGACTCCAGACGACTCCGAACGACTATGGACGACTCCAAACGACTATCGACCACTCCCGATCACTCCGGACGACTCCGGCTGATGCTGGACGACTTCGGAAAACTTCGAACGTCGCTAAATGACTTCGACTCAGGACGATTCCAGTCGACTCCGGGTGACTCCAGACGACTCCAGATGACTTCGAACGATTTCGGATAATTACGACTTCAGACGACTCTGAACGACTCGGGATGACTCCGGACGACTTCAGATGACTCCGGACGACTTCGGATGACTCCAAACGACTCCGACTCCGGAGGACTCCGGATGATTCTCAACGGCTCTAAATGATTTTCGACGACTCCGGATGACTCCAGAGGACTCCTAATGACTTCAGATGACTTCAACTCCAGAAGAATCCAGAAGACCCTGGACGACTCTGAACGACTCCAGACGACTCCGAACGACTATGGACGACTCCAAACGACTATCGACCACTCCCGATCACTCCGGACGACTCCGGCTGATGCTGGACGACTTTGGAAGACTCCGAACGTCTCTAGATGACTTCGACCCTAGACGATTCCAGTCGACTCCGGGTGACTCCAGACGACTCCAGATGACTTCGAACGATTTCGGATAATTACGACTTCAGACGACTCTGAACGACTCCAGATGACTCCGGACGACTCCAGATGACTCCGGACGACTTCGGATGACTTCAACTCCGGAAGAATCCAGAAGGCCCTAGACGACTCTGAACGACTCCAGACGACTCCGAACGACTATGTACGACTTCAAACGACTGTGGACCACTCCGAATCACTCCGGACGACTCCGACTGATGCTGGACGACTTCGGAAGACTCCGAACGTCTCTAGATGACTTCGACCCTAGACGATTCCAGTCGACTCCGGGAGACTATGAACGACTCCAGATGACTTCGAACGATTCTGGAGGACTTCAGACTTCAGACGACTCTGAACGACTCGGGATGACTCCGGACGACTATGGACCACTCTGGATCAATCCGACTCCGACCGATCTGGAGCGACTCCGACTCCAGCTGACTCAGGATGACTCCGGACGACTTCCGATGATTCCAACTCCAGGCGACGCTGACTTCGGACGACTCCAGATAATTCCAAACGGCTCCTGATGATGCTGGGCGGACCTACTTGCCGGAGTTGGCTTTGACATTTTGCCAACTTTTCCCATCACTATCACACACACACAGAGCAAAAAAAAACACCATTTATAAAACCATTTCCCTTCCATCCTGAGAAAGCGGAAGTGAAAACAAAAACATGCTTTCACTCCATCCCCCGTCGTTCGGCAAACAAGAGGCTGTGATCATCGTTTGCAGCTTTCCGAAGGAGAGTGGCATGTAGCTCCGATGGAAGTGTGCGTGTGTGCCAATAAACCATTAAATTATTCCGCCTCATTAAACTGCACCTCCCTAACCGACCGACCATGGGCACAAAACCCCCGAGTGAATAAATCGCCCGCTTCCATGGGAGTTGTTGTGCGTGGGATGTACTAAACCCCCTTCCCCACTCTACCTACTCACCGGGCCGCTCTCCAGACATGAAGACACAACGGCACCGCACCACACAGCCAGTATCAGATCGACCCGAAGAAGGCGCGGCCAAAAGCGAAACTTCCCAATGCAAAATGCACGTTACGTCTCGCGCTGTGCATACCTTGCAGGCGCACGGGCGCCGACGTGCACGGTGCAATAAACTGTATTTTGCATCGAACGAAACATGCGGCAGCATACATGTCACTTGCTAACCAGAGCGCTTGTTCTTGGCTCAAAACCAGGTCAAGTGTTTCCCCCATGTGCTCCTTCCTTCTCCCAATAAGTAGTGTCCTAAAAAATAGGCCTTAATGAATGCCCTTTCTTTTCTTGTCTTTGAACTTTGCTTGGTTGCAGCCGGCTACAGCTACCCGGTCGACTGGTGGAGCCTCGGCGTGGTCGCTTATGAGCTGCGGAGCGGCGTCCGGCCGTTCGTCGTCCACTCGTCCACGCCGCTTGCCGAGGTGAAAAACGTACTGAATACGCAGCCCCACTATCCCCGCCACTGGAGCGACCACTTTGTCGATCTGCTGTCCAAGGTGAGCTGTCCGTTTCTGTATTACCATTTGCATACCTTTTTGGGGCAAGCAGACTGCCTCAGACGCCTGCAAGTAGGCAGGGTGCATTGCAAAGTATCGGGGATTGTTTGTTTCCTGTGGAATTGACACTTTTTGTATGTTTTCTTCTTTCTTTACCCTTCCCAAACAGCTGCTGAACGTGCATCCGGGCGCGCGGATCAGCACGCTGAAGGAGCTGCACCTGACGAAGCTGCTGCGCGGCACGGACCTGGAGCGGGTGCTGGCGAAGCGCACCAACCCACCGTTCAAGCCTTCCAAGGACCACCTGAACTGTGACCCGAGCCTCGAGCTGGAGGAGATGATCGTCGAGACGAAGCCGCTGCACAAGAAGAAGAAGCGGCTGGCGAAGCAGCGCTCCGTTCACCGGGAGAACAGCGACCAGCTGCACAGCCAGCTCGACACGCAGCTGCTGAAGGAGTTCCTGGTGTACAACCGGTACAAGGAGCTGAAGCGCAAAGCGATGGAGGCGAAGGAGTCCGAATGGCAGCAGGAGCTCGACCAGGCGATGGCCAACTCGCACGTCTCGAGCCCGGCCGATCGGGCCCTGTCGCCGATCAGCGAGCGCACCGAGCAGGCGTCCGGCGTGAGCAGCACGGCCGGCTCCAGCGATGGGCCGGTCGAGCCGATCCCGGTGCCGGGCGCCGCCGGGACCGCCGGCCGCACCCCGGACGGACCGATCGACTACATCGACCGGACGCCGTCGCCCAAGAGCAGCATCTAGCAGCACCAGCAGCAGGGTGACACGGCCTGCCACATTATCTGAGCCGCAGTAGGAGCCGCGGCTTTTGTGGCCCACACACACACACACACATTGACCCACTCCCTTTAATTGGCTTGTGATATAAGGTACACCGCCCGGTTTGCCGCCGCCGCAGGAAGAGACTGACATTCACCCCCACCGCTCGACAACTCGACGCACACAACACACACACATACACACACACGCGAAAGGGAATGCAGGAGGACGGGCGGCCGGTCTGCCGTCCGTTCCCTCACCCACTCCCCGCAAAAGGGCAAGGCAATCATTTATCAAACCGTGCTGCGACGGGCAGAAAATGGAGCAGCGCACAAAACACGCAACCACTGCGCACACTTTAAAGCTGTGTGCATTTAGCTTGTAAGCGAAACGAAACGATGCGATAAAGAGAAAACAAGAAAGGTGCTGCTCAGTCCCTAGTCCCCACTACACTTTGACACTTTTGCTTCACACGTTGACGCTCTCGTTCGCGCACACTTTTGCACTGCGTCCTGTTTAGAGAAAATGAATGACTCATCCGCGGTGCAAGCGTCAGTCAATTTCCCGCAAAACACATCGATAGCACTGCGCCCGACGGGACTGATCCGGTACGGCAAATGTGTAGTTTATCACACACACACACACACACCCACACACACACCCACACATGCGATGGTGCTTTAACCCGTCCTGTGCAGTGGCATCATGGCTGTAGATGCAAGTTTTTGCACTCCCTCCCAGCTCCCACACAGCGTCCTTGTAGATCAATTTTACACACATACCCGCCCACTCATGCCATGCCGGCTTCTTTGCGAATCGAATCGAATAAATCACCCCACGGCCGGTACAGCTTGCCTACCTTCCGGGCGCAATGACACGGCCGACCGCAGCACTGCAGCTCTGGCACACGGAGCGCATTTAATTAACCGTAAAGAACACAAACACACCTAACGTGGGAAGAAGAAAAAAGAACACGGCAAAAAAAAACCCTCGAGCTAGCTACATGTATGTTAGTCTTGTGAAAACTGCTGTGAAATAAAGAAGAGTAATGAAAACACACAACAACAACAACAGCGGCTAAGATACAGCGGATGAGCTTTCAACACAAACAAGCACGCTATTTATGCGCCGCTAGACAACCCCCGGTAACGGTAAGTATTGCGGCGAAAGGCAGAAAAGTTTCATGCGATGCGGCGTGCCTACCATGCAGGCGCCGCTTGGGGTCTGCCTTGGCGCGATTTTTTTTTTGAGGTGCTTTGCGGAAGGTTTGTTTTCATTTTGCTGTTTTTTTTGTTGTTGTTCTTTTCTTTCTGCATGGCTTTTGCGTGTACATTTCTCATTACGCTCGCAGCACCGTACAGCAACAGCGTTGCCCCCGTCGTGTACTGCACCGCTGTTCGCAACCGATTGCCGTCCGGCGGGGGTGTATTGATTCCACTTTCGCAACTGTTCGGTCGCTGTTGTGTGGCGGTGAGTTGTACCGTGCACACGCCTGCCCGCCCCACACAAAGTTGCGCCTGCATGGTATGCACACCGCTCAGCTACGCTGGTTTGTAGTCGAGGAGTTTTGACGGGTTTGTA
>VTWG01002152.1:0-62114 GCA_008817895.1 Anopheles fontenillei
ATTCGGGAAGGGGTCCCGCGGTCTTGAGATAAAGTGTGAAACCCTGTAATATGGCGGCAAGCTATATGTTCTCGTTGAATCAAAATGTTGAAAAATTTCAAAGAGAACCCGTTACAGCCGTGAAAGTTTCGGTTGAAATCTTCATTCGCCTTCTAAGGCGACTAAGGCCTTAAATGCCTTCTGAATGCCATCAAAGCCCTTTAATGCTGGTAGGGTATCCACGTCTTCATCACACTCCTCGAGCTGTACGCGTATTGTTTTTACGGTGTTCAGCGAACACATCGCTGCCTTCCCAATTTCGCCATTCGTATGGCCGGCACGAACCATCATAACACACGTTACGCGCCTGTACAATTCGGACGGGTTCCACATATTTACGGAGCTAGACATTTTTTACACTTGTTCGCACAACTTTTAGCAATCGAATGACATTTCAATCATTTCAATACGTCAACTCAACCCTGAGATATAAACCCAAAGGCCAGGTGTCAAATTTATCTCGAACACCCTGTATATATATATCAAACCAGAGACAAATCGAGTTCTTAATCTCGGATCATAATAGAAAATGAGCATGTTGTTTTAATGTTGTAAAGAATGTGGTTTTAGCACATTTTTCCAGTTTGGAATAAAAAAGTGCTAGAATTGGAAAAAAATATGTTGTGTTTTTTTCATTAAAAGTAAACAAAATTATCTTTCAAACGATATATTATTCACTCTCTGTTGTGGTCCGATCGAACTTAGCCATTCTGTCCACCTGGGTGTGCCACTCAGCGATAGCAGTCGACGGCTTCCGTATGATGTGTGCGTGGAAGGATGTGCGTGAGTTACAGGTCGCTGACCAGAGCATTGAGAGAGATAGTGCATGCAGTGAGTATTTCTCATTCGTGCGGCTGAGCTAGGGCAGATAGGATTATCACGGGCCCGTGGAATAGTATTGTATAATTAGGGAATAAAGGTTTTATATGTTATATCGATGCAAAGTAATCGTCTTCGTCGTTGTAGTTACGTCCATGCATCCGACATAAAATCCTCCTACTGCAATTATTCACACCTAAACTCATTGTGAGAAAATGGGACAAAAGTTGGGGGAAAAAGCAATGTTTGGAAAGAATTTTCAACTTTGACCAGTCATAACGGTTGAAGTTGAATTGCCAGAGTTACAATATTAAAAAAAAATCTTAACAAACAATTTAGCTTTGTAATAAACATGTTATTTTTTTCATCCAAGAAAAAAAAGGAGCTTCCGGGCAGCTCAAAAAATTGCTTTAAGGCGGCATAAGAAAGTCTGAGAAAATGAGCAAGAAGCAATGATTTTTTCCGTCGCTTTGCACAGCGGCCAAATATGATACCGGCCACTATCCGAAATCCTCGCATTTACCAGGTCTGTTTAAATTAATAGTGCATATAGTAAAGTGGTTATTATAAACTGTGAATACTCATAATTTATTTTTTATCTCTTCAAATAACATTCCCAATTTATATAAATCACGCATACTACTCTATTTGTATTTGTATTAATCACGCAGAGACGCGAAAAATCAATTCAGTATAGGGAACTGGGGGTAGTTTCGACACCTAATGGTTTTCCCCTGATTGCAATACTTTTGCCATTGTAAACTTACTAGTAGACATCGAAAAAGCTTTTTTATTCATTGTGTACCATCTTACGAGAAACTACGGTTCCTGGATTGATTTTGATAACATTTTGATAAAAATAAAACGAGTATTTTTTGCTCCATCAAGACTGCAGTGCGGGTAAGATCGACACCATGATGGGGTAAAATCGATACCTTGTGGGGTGACCTCGACAGATTGGTTTTAACTTTTAAAATAACAAACTCTGATGGCCGACTGTTTTTCATTGAAGGTCAACAAAGTATAGTGTACCAATATTATGAAAAATTTACACAAAACATTATTGAAATATGCGAAAGAAATAAAATTACATGCATGAACAAAAAATTCGTTACAAATAGCCATGGACCAGACTCCTTATAGTAGAAGCTGCGGAGATAGCATCTGGTTTACGGGATGAATGGTTAAGATTCCTTAAAAAAACCTTGCTGCCAATATCTTCCAGCTATCGTCTTATTTTTTTCATAACATCGAAGGGTGTGCAATTTTATCTTTCTCTTCCGACTCGAAAGCCAAATGTCAAACATAAGTCAATGTGCTTCCATACGAGCGCCTATTTTTTTCAGTTAAGCCTAAACCGGCCTAAAGTAAGCCTAAAATACGGTCAAAGTCATAACAATTTTTTTTTTAATAAGCCTAAACCATATATTAAGTACATGTTTAGAGTTTGGCAAACGTTCTATGAGAGAATAATAGCTAAATTCCATAATTATAAGCTCCGTAGTTTGTTGACATCGCGAGTTTTAAAGCCTCTAAGATATTTTTAATTGAGTGTTTGCTGAGATTGGTTATTACGTATGCCGTACATAGTTATAGAAAATTTATTGAAAATATATGCACTTTGAAATTACGATATAAAAAAGTTAACAATTAAGCATTACACTACTAACACGTGTGGTGTCGATTTTACCCTCATTGGCCACACATGTTTTAGTGGTATTTTAAACTATATTTACATCGGCTGACAATTAGAACCATCATGTGTTTATTTTCTTGTTTTTATGAGAATTAACAGGGTTCTGATCAATGAAATGATCAATGAAATGTATAAATAATGTGTTGGTAAAAGTTATAAAAAGTTGTATAAATACTAAAACGGCAAGGTGTCGATCTTAACCACAGTGTCGAATCAACCCTGACTTCCCTTGCAGTCTTTCCCCGAGTTATACGGACGTCACACGAGGCGTAAACTCAAAAAGTTTACGCTTGATTTGTATGGGAGAGCGAAAACTTCCTGTCAAAAGATTTCAGGGTTGTATGGCTGAAATCCAGTTTACGCCAAAGTTTACGCATCGTGTGACGTCCGTATTACCCAGCGCTCAAGGTGGATTAAAAATACCAGGTGGTGGAAAAGGGCCTTTCAGGGGTCGCCATAGTTGAGGGACTTTACGTCATTTTAAAACCGTTAACCATTGGTTTCCGCACACAAAGCATAGCAACTAGAACAGATTTTTTGGTTACTACGTGCTTTTTTGTGTTTCTATTGAATTTATCGAAAAAATAAGATATAATAAAAAAATATTTGATGATTTGTCTAGTCACGAAATTTAAAATCATGTGAGTAAGAGTTGTTATCTAACTTAAATTGTTCATGTGTCTCGTAGATAATGAGTAATAAATGTTAAAATAGGAAATATAAATGATTTTTTAGTTTTTATCCTCAAACATGTCGAAAACACAATGAATTATACAAAAAATTCACAAAATAACACGAAATAACTAACTTAAATATTTGTTTCAATGTTAAACATAGATTCAAGTGAACTCGCAAAGCTCAATATATATTTTAAAAGTTATTTTAATCGAAAAAATGTGGTAGATAAATTATACAGTCTGTTCCCGAGTTATGCGGTTTCTGCGTTCCCGAGAAATCCGCGTAACTCGAATATCAGCGTAAGTCGAATTTCGCGGTTTTGGCAAAAATGTAATTGATTACTTGTTTTTTTTTATGTTAAATTTAGTAGTGTTATACACTTAATCATTGATTTGATGTAGGCATGGGCAAAACGATTCTTTTCAACGAACGAGAACGAACTAGTTCACTCACCAAAAAGAACTGAACGTGAACGACGATACTTTCGTTTTTTTTTTTCATTGAGTTTTTATTCACAAAGAACGCTCGTTATGTTTTTCATTTACCCACCATAGACGCATACTGTAGCTAAAGAAGTACTCATTCTGCGGTTAAAACCAATAATTTAAAAATATTAAACACTCGGCCCATCTGCTGTCTGGTCAACACAAGTTATCGCAAAACCGACCAAAAACTAGCATGTAAAAAACTAATACGAGCAAAAATATCTCGAGCATATATTTTACCCTATGCCTTATACACACTCAAGGATTCTATAAAAAAATTACTTAAATATGGATCAACATGATGAGCACAATCCATTCAGTTCAGTTCATTCGCGAACAATGACGAATCCGTTTGAACGGGCTCGATCTATTGAATTGCATAGGTATAATTTCCACACCAACAGAACACAGATCGAACACAAATGAGCCAGTTCGAACGCGTTCGATGAATTTAGTTATGTAGGTACGATTTACACACCAATAGAACACAGATTGAACACTGATGGACCAGTTCGAACGCGTTCGACGAATTCAGTCGTATAGATACGATTTACACACCAACAGCACACGTATCGAAACTGCTGGACCAATTCGAACGCGTTCGATGAATTCAGTTGTGTAGGTACGATTTACACACCAACAGAACACAGATCGAACACAAATGAGCCAGTTCGAACGCGTTCGATAAATTCAGTCGTATAGATACGATTTCCACACTAACAGCACACGTATCGAACACTGCTGGACAAATTCTACGGCGTTCGAGGAATTGAGTTGTATGGGTGCGATTTCAACACCAACAGAGTACATTTTGATCTCTGACGACCCGTTCGCACGGTGCGAGAAAGAGCGAGAAAGCAATACGATTTTGAACGTTTCATTGCCACATTTATGTGTGCCGTCGGACACTGAACGGAACGTTCGAACGCGTACGGTGTAGTCAGTTTCTTCCAAAGGTCCTGGTCGTTCTTTTTTTTTTAAGAATCTCGTTCGTTCGTTCACTTTACCGAACTGTTCGAACGGTGCGATTCTCGTTCATTTTACACATGCCTAATTTGATGCGATTTTTGAAGAACATTGTGATATTTTTTACTTTTAAGTGGATTAAATCTAGTACCAAAAATGCAATTTACACTGCATTGGACAATTCTTGAAGAAAATTATTTCCCGCGTATTTCCGAATCTGCGTAAGTCGAGAACAGCGTAACTCGGGAACAGACTGTATTATCAAATTAAAAAAATGTAAACAACGTTTGAATCCTGGGGACCTTACGTCAAGTGACGAATTGTAAAATGCTATAGATTCCACCACCTGATATTTTTAAATCCACCTTGCCCAGCGCTTTAGCACTAATCGGACACAACATCGAACATGAGAAATTATGTTCCAATTATGTTCGACATGTTCGATTTTTCAAGTTCGATGTCGTGTTCGATTGGTGCTAGAGCGCAGGGTCGCGCGAGTAATGCGTTCCGGAGGCATTTGTGTAGCTCGTATATTCACATAAGTCAAATGTTAAGTTTTACAGCCAAAATATACTTTATTAAGAATGATTTTTGATTGAATTTAGTTCATTTGTGTAATTAATTACTTATTCAATGCAATTGGGGTAAAAAATTCGGTCATGTATGTCTTTTTAGTGACGTAACACTTTTGAATAAAAAATGCTAATTATTTTCATTTGATAATAGATGGAGAAAATTGTACTGGTTAGACATATGAACTGTCAAAAATAAAAATTAACATAACTCGAACTGGCGTAACTCGGAGAAAGACTGAATCAGTACTAAAGATTATGTTTCATTTTCTGCTGCATTTACAACCCGGCTAGTCTGTTTTGAATATATTTCGCCAAAACCAAGTGGTTTTAGTGCTCTATCACTATCATTGGTTTCATTTTCAATATCACTGGTGAAAGTTTCTTTGAACTGATCGTGATCATGCATCATTCTAAAACCGTACATTAGAGTTTTATTGACATCGCGGAATCCTTTGTTCAGTGTAGCATAAGTTCTTGTCGTCCGAACTGGAGGGCAATGTTCTTGGGTCAAATTAATAGTATTAGCTATTTAAAATTATAAAAAAATCGTATTAGATATCGGTATGCTGAATGATTGTTTTTATTACCTTTATTAAAGTAGGGTTTCCTTATCGTGTATGACGTGGGCCAATTAATTCCAAAGAGCTTGTGATTACGCTAAAGTAAAATGAAAAAAAGGTAAAAATCAATTTTGTAAAGCAATCCGTTCTCCAATGGTGATTCGCAAAACCACTTTAAATGTTTAATAGTAGTAAAAACAAATAAAATTATAATAAAGTGTGTAAAGCATGTAGAAATAAACTTAAAAATAACAAAAATTACAAGCACCATATAAATACACCTACCCGATGTGTTGGCTCTGGGTTTATAGAAGATGCACTTTCATGCAGTGTGCCGGAAATCTTACGCTTCAGTTTGGGCCCTTTTTTATGCAGTATTCGTAATCCGGCTAGTAAAGTCATGTGTGAAGCCGGTTCAGAATTACGGTCATAGTTTTTTCGTTTTTTAAACCTCCTGAAGTAGTCCTGTATTAAATATGTTGCATAGAATTTACCCACTGTTACCTCATCATCTATGCCAGGCGGGGGTACTACTTGATCCAGCAGTTTATTGCTCGTTCGTTTCCATATTTGTTTAATAATGTGTCTCAGCTCAAGATTGGCTTCATCGATGTTCCCCTCAGTTTTGATTTTTAACGAGGTGCGCACTACCGCAAACAGTGTTGCATTGAATAACACCGTACCATCACTGTTTAGCGGCATATTCATCGAGACTAGACGCTTACAGGCTACTCGGTGTGGGCACAGCTTGCCAAAACCAAGCGGTGGCGAGATTTTACGTAGCAGGGTCACTACGTCCAGATGCTTGATACGACCCTTCGCGTCAGGATCGTACTCGCTCCACAGGCGCACAAACTCATCCAGATGATGGGGTCCAAGAATGGACCAGTCTCGTGTCAAATAGTCAAAGTTATCCATGATAACGGCCACGAACAAATTTATGATGAGAAATGAACAAAGTACATAGAAGGAAATAAAGTAAGGGAAGGCAAAGTTGGATCCACAGCCTTCTTTGGATTCCTTATCCTCTGAGTTTTCATCGCAGCGTACCTCTTCACGAGCAGAACAATCAAGCATGATATCTTGCCAAGCCTCTCCTTAGGGGATGAAAATAAAAGAAAATGGATGAATAATTTATCCAGGCTATGCTTGTGTGTAAATTCTAAAATGATAAACTCGATACACGTTTTGTACTCACTAGCGTAATTTTGATCTACACTAGTGCACCATGTGGCAGCTCGCGGAAGCTGTCAAAAATATGTTTGGTCATCGAGCGAATGATGGTTTATGTATGCCATCTGCAATTTAACTATTTTTTTATCGTTGCAGGTGCAGATTGAAATGTATGCATACCATTTGTTTCTAGCTATTATAAAATCTTTTCAGAGCGGCACATAATTATGATGCTGCACGTAGGGTTGATGTTTCGGCCAGCCGCCTTCAGATACTGAGGTCAAACTCAAAATTAGTCTATAGAATTAGTCTATAGAGAAAAAATTTCAATTATAATGAATACAAAATCAAGGCATCAATAATCCTTTGTATCATTGCAACTTAGTTCATTGTGCTGCTTTGGAAGCATGTGTGAGTTTTACTGTCTTCTCCTTCTTTGGTACAACAACCGTAGTTGGCCAAGGCCTGCCAGTACCAATATTGAGGTTGGCTTTCATATACCTATTGTTTATCCGTAGTAGAATATTCACTACGTATGGAGGTACAGTCTACACGCGGCTTAAACCCATAACGGGTTTGCATATACTATTTGACGACTGTACCACGAGAAAGGCATAAACCGGTGGTTTTATATTTCTAAGTTATGTTTTTATATTTTTTTTAAACATTTCTTTTAATGTATGCAGTTCAGAAAAGTGTCAGTACCAACAACAATAAGAGTAAATAGCACGATTACTAATTATAATCTGGTTGCAAAACTATGAATGAATGAATTATCCTCGAAAAGACTGACGAAACCCAGCATGGCTGAGAGTTTTAATTTGGTGTACCCTTGCTAGTCAATTGTAGGAGCAATGGAGTAAAATGAGCATGCGGGGAAATCAGGGCAACCTTTATTTTAGTATTATTCTAAAAGGATCAATTACAATACTCAATATGTTGAATTGTTTCATCAACACCATGTAAGTCGTATAACCCGTTGTTACAGGGTTTTACAGTCCAATTAACAATCGTCAAGATGCTTAAAAGAATGCCTGATTTGAAAAACATTCCACTTGTACCACTTGTAAATACGTCATCCCGCATTTTGTACACTTTCCACATGATTTAAAGAATTGTCGCCCTCAACTAAATAGCTGTCAGCGACGGCACGGTTTATTTTGATACACTAAACAAACAAGCAAACAAAAAAAACATCTAAAATCTTCTCACCAAACGAAAAAAATATAGCTGATATCGTTTTATTATTTAAATCATGCGGACAGTGTAAAAAATGCGGGATGACGTATTTACAAGTGGTAGACAATTATGTTTTTCAAATCAGGCATTCTTTTAAGCATCTTGACGATTGTTTATTGCCCTGTAAAACCATGTAATTAACAACCAAGAAAAATACAAACTAACATATAGCAGCAAAATTATGTTTGTTTAATCACTTCAAAAATAAGCTTCATGTTTGTTCTACGAATGTATGAAAAATGTCTATGATATGTTAATAATGATATGGTTGATCCTGTTTTGATTTTATTCATATCCCCAATATGCAGTCCATACGAGGCTTGGAACCATGGCGGGTATATTAATCGGCACGTCTCCGCTTCCAGCATCCGTCAAATTCAACCCGCAATATTCACAATTATGCGTCAGCGTTAAGTAACTCAATTACTACTTTACAATTTATCAACAAGTTCTTCATTAGTTCAATAATCACTGATTACTTATTGATTCTTAATTCACCTTCATAGGCGATTTTCTTGTGAGAATAAACTAGGCCAGCTGCACAATCTAAGAAAATGTGAAATTTGCAAACCATTTTACGATAATATTCGACGCCAAATTTGTTCTAGCGTCTAGACAAACCGAGTCGATACAGTAAAATCTTCATTAGGTGAATCTTCTAGGGACTCTCAGCTTAGAGACATACTCTCTCTTTTTTCTCTCTCTTTCTCTTTCCCTCTCTTTATATCTCTCTTGTTGTCCTGCTCACGATAGATCACGTCGATGTGACATGGCCCGGTCAACAATTATTCTCCAGGATGCTCGGTCCCTGGTTGCAGCCTCCCATCCATGCAGACACCCGATCTCCGACAGGTCTCGCTTTATCTGACCCAGCCATCGAGTTCGCTGTGCTCCCCAGCGTCTTATGCCGAACTGGGGATTGCTGTCGAACACCTTATTGGTGGGGTATGAGTCCGGCATCCTCATAACATGCCCCAGCCATCATATCCTGCCAGCCTTCGCCACCGTCAGGATGCTCGGTTTGCCGTACAGCTCAGCAAGCTCGTGGTTCATCCTTCTCCTCCACGCTTTATGCTCTAGCACACCGCCAAAGATAATCCGGAGGATGCGTCGCTCAAACACGCTCAGAGACTCGTGTTCCTAGACGACCACCGGGCGATTCAATGTTCAATATATCTCACACTTCGTGCGGGCTCGAAGTTTTTTGGATCTCAGCAGTCGGTGAAGTCCATGGTATGCACGATTCCCCTGTAAAATGCGTCTCCGGATTTCGCTGCTGATGTCGTTGTCCGAAGTAACGACCGTCCCGAGATAACAGAACTCCTATACTACCTCGAGACTGTCGTTGTCAACTAATACACTGCTTCCCAGATGGTCTGAGTCACCGGCAAGCAGGTACTTCGTCTTCGTCGCATTGATTCTCAATCCAATGCTTGCTGCTTCACGTTTGGGTCGGGTGTACGCCTGACACACCTTCGCTGTTGTCCTGCCGATGATGTCGATGTCATCCACGAAGCCAAAAAATTGGAGAGACCGGTAGAGGATCGTGCCACGGGAGTCGTTGTCTAGCCCCGCGCATCGAATGACACCTTCCAGGGCGATGTTGAAGAGTAGACAGGAGAGTCCGTCACTTTGCCTCAGACCCCTTTGAGATTCGAACGATTCCGACGTCAAGTCTGCAGAACAGGATCTGGGACAGAATCTTGTAGGCGGCATTAAGGACTGCCATGACTCGAAAGTTCGAGCAATCCAGCCTGTCGCCCTCTTTGTAGACTGGGTGAATAACACCCAGCTGATGCATTTCGACGGTAAGCCTCTCCGGCCCCATCTTTAAGAGGTCGGCCGCCAGCGCATCACTGCCAGCAGACATATTGCTCTTTAGCTGCTTGATAGCGCTGACAATCTCATCCAGAGATGGAGAGGGCATTGCTGTCGCTGGTGTTACTGCTGTGCTGCTGCTGTGGTGGTTGCCTTGTTTTGCCACATGCGCTAGCCTCTCCTGACTTTACTCCAATCAGGTGTCCTTCAAAGTAGCACTTCCTCCTTTCGTTCACCTCCCGCTCGTCTATCAGGAAATTTCCTTCCACATCCCGGCACATCGCGGTTTTAGGAGCAAACCCGCTCAGTGCCTCTTTTAATCTCCTGTAGAATAAGCGGGTGTCTCCCGGCTGTGAAAGCAGTTTTAGTAGCTGTTGCGAAATATATCCGTTCTGGCAACCCCGGTCGTACATCAAAGTCGCACACGAAACCGGCATTCATCGATCTCTTCACTCCGAATTGCAAACACACACAAGTGCACGTCTTACAGGGTGTCACACTTTATCTCACGACCGCGGAAACCCTTCCCGAATCTGTTTTAGCCAATGCCAAGACTGCGGTATGATGCTTCAAAACGTGTATGCTAAACCGTGGGAACTTTCGACGTTATGCCACCTAGCATACGTTAACCTTTCGGATTGGAATTTTGCTGACTGGCCAGCTGATACACGGTACGTTTGTTGGAGACAGTAAAGCCTTACCTTGGGTAGGGGGACAATACTGCTCATAAATGAGTTGAAGGGACACGATGTACGAGATCCTGTGTCCGATCAGAACTGACCTTCTGTCCGTTCTGATAGCTTTATTGATACTCCCATCTTAAGAAAGTTAGCGCACATTTGTCCACCAGATGTTTACGCTCGTAACTTTCTCTTTCGCAACTTGATGCGTTTTGACAAACGAACGTTTGTCAAGAGGGTCGCCTTCCTGGTGGGCTTTTACAGTTTACAATGTTTTGCTTAAGGTCTAATGTGTTTCTTATGCTAATTGTTCTTCCTTATTTATGACCTACTTTGGAGGTCTTCCTTGTTTATTTCCAACTTGGGTGGTGCGACCACCATGGTAAAACACGGAACCGCGTGTGCAGTAAAGCACGGGACGCATGTGCAGTGTTTTACCCGGCTGTTAGCATTCATGCGTTAAGCGGGTATGCGATAGCATGGATGCGACAGTGTTCTGAAAACGCCTAACTAATCTTTTCGTGTATTAATCAAAAAGAGTATATGAATAGTTGAAACTAATCTCTTAACAATCTTAGAAAAAATTAATACAACAAATATGCATTTGTAGCATATCTGCTATACAGAACATATTGTAATACACACTACCAGCCATAGACACATAGTAACACACTTTGGAAAGCCAAGTCAAACCATTGTAACACATTCATTATAACACATTCAGTAAATCAGATCATACCATACACACCCGGNGCCAACGCGAGTTCAAAGTTACTACATTGTGATCGACCCAAAATCGAACATACCGTGACTATCTCAAAACATACTACATGGCGACCGTAACAGTCATCAAACATATTACACATTACTTCATTTGATTTAATAGTATTTCAGATACGGGAAGGGGTCCCGCGGTCTTGATAAAAAGTGTGAAACCCTGTGCATACGTTGTTACAGCCGGTCCAAGATCAGTTTGGGAAGGACACAATCTAAACACAGCTGCAACGGTCCTGGGAAGTTGTTAAAGGTAACTTCAGACCTTTTTACTATGAGAGCCGGCTGACTGCCAGCAGATTGTTCGTCTGACTCCTCAAAACGGTGATGCTTGGCCTGCAAGAGCAGGGTTTGCTGTTTCCTCAGTCGTTTGTAGTTCTCCAAGTTTTGACGGGTTTCATGCCGTAGCATGTGGGCGCGCGCTGCATTCTTCTCAGATAGTGCTCGTCTGCACTCTTCGTCGATCTATTCCTTTTTTCTTTCTACGTGGTAAACGGCCGATGTTATGTTCCGTAATAGTGCTGATGGCTCGTTCCACCATACGTCAATCGTCTGCGAGGGACATTACGGCGATGTTGTTATCGGCCGAAAGCGCTACTCCGAGCACTGTCTCGTACCCCTCCGCCACATCAGCATACTTAAACTGGTCCAGGTTGAGCCTTGAGGTGAGCTGACTCCATAGGTTGTTAACCACGGAGAGTTTCTGGCGTAGCTTTACCATGATCAGGAAATGGTCCGAGTCGACATTTACATATCTATACGTTTTGAGGTCGATAATATCTAAAAAGTTCCTTCCGTAAATTAAAACGTGGTCTATTTGAGGCTTTGGATCACCCTTAGTGTGCCTCCAGGTGTAGCTAAAAAGGCGAGCATGCTGGAAGAAGATGCTGCGGATGCTGAAGATGTGGGAGGAGTTTATGAGCTAGAGGCCGTTTTAGTTTGTTAGCTGTTGGACGCTGAAACTTTCGATGGTTGGTTTATATACCTCCTCCTGTCCGACCTGTGCATTAAAGTCTCCGATGACGATCTTCACATCATGTCATCGGAGACATAGTCATGTTCAAGAAAAATAATGTAAGTGTTGCATTGAAGTATCCAAGAAACCACGGAAAAAATCTACCACTCTTCAACTAATATATATGTAAACTTTCATTAAAAAAAATATCTTGGAGAATATGGGCTGCCAAATAAGTACGCGTACACAGCACATATCTTGGTTCACGAATCTTTCCCCTTTCACCAGAAACAAGTGTCAAGAAAAGATTCGTCAATATTTATACGTTCAAAGACCACGAATCTTCGTCCGATACAAGTGTTGTAATGCAACAAAATATTTCGTAAACCCGATACAACTCTTAGGCTCTGGAAACCAGCGAACACTAATGTTTAACCTTCATTTCTATAAGCACCTACCCGTGTATGTTTTGCTCATAAATTGTATAATAACCTTTTTATTGAAATCGATCCAAAATTTGCAGAATGCCTAGAAAAATATGTTTTAAACAGTGATTTAAAAATCAGAATGTTTAAAATTTTATGTAATGTTCTATGTTATGTAATTAAAAAAATATCTATTCTTCCTCTGTACTTACTATATATAACTACTCACATGGGTAGCCAATGCATACAAAAACGAGTGCATACACACTTTATCTCAAGACCGCGGGACCCCTTCCCGATTCTGTCTTAGTCAATGCCAAGACTGTGGTATGATGCTTGAAAACGTTGATGATACCTGAATTCATCGGATGCAATGCTGAATCTGCGACACATTTCTCGAACACACTGTTCCGCGCCGAGGACATACGGTCGAATATTTTTTTACACGTATAACCTTTATGTACATCAGTGTACTGGAAACACCAAATTATTCTTTTCATGTTTTTTACCAAAAAACGACAATTGAATAAAATGAGTGAATGCATATTTGTTTCATTAAAATATTAACAAGTGTTAAGAAGGTAGTTTCAACTATTTAAATTCTCTTCTGTATGCGAGCTCACAGACGTTTCGGTTTTTTTCTTAGAGTTAACGAAATTTGATACAAATGTATGAGAGATAGCAATAATATGTGAATAACTACTCAGAACATTGTAGTTATTAATATATTGTGAAGAACGGTTATTGTGTATTGACGGGGCTTTATGATTATTCTGAGGTGAGCTAGAAGTGAGCTGGACTCTCTTACGTAGTGGACTGCATATTGAAGAATACGACCATAACAGGGTCTACAATGAACAGCGATATTATTAATGATAAGGGAATGCTTTAAAATGAAAAAAGACACGTATAAAACAAACTCGTGTACTTCCTGGAAATAATTTAATCTATGACTGCGCTTTCTAGTTAGTAAGCTTCCAAAAATCTTTTGCGTGGCCCTGTATACTGACATGCTAGCTATTTAGAATAAAATTAAAAAAATACTTTAAATTACATTAATTCATTTGGAGTCAATAAACTTCAACATACCAGTCGCTGATCTAAACAAAACCAAAATTGCCTGAGGAAAGGTTTGGAAATTATTATTTCTATGTATTGCGGTATCGTCATCCAACGCAATACGACCAAAAACCTATAATAATGTGAAACAAAAGGAGGACAAATGATATAAGCATGGAAATTCCATCACATTTAATACTTACTTGCATTCCTATGACAGCATAAATAAAGAATAACATTACTATAAGTAATGCTACGTATGGCAGTGCTTGAAAGGATTTTATGAATGTCCAGAGAAGGGTGCGTATTCCTTCACCACGAGCTAACAATTTGATTAGTCGCATTACACGAAATAAGCGGAAAAAATTTATGGATATGATCGTCGAAGCACCCTGTATTGATTACAAAAGATGAGTAGAGATGGATAAATTTAATAATGCGTGTTGATTTTTTTGATTAGTGTTGCATATAGTAAATTCAAGTGGAAATATGCAGTGTATATTTGATATTCTAACAATAATTCAAATGCAATTCATACAATTAATTACAAAATAATTAAATCATTCAATCTTACAATGCTGTTGTCTCTTGAAATCTTCTTTGGCTAAACGACAAACAGGTTGTCTCCGAAAAATGCTATCAATGCAGACCGCGGAGTAACAGTATATGTGTAATTTCGCGGTAATCAACCAAAATATATTTAATTTTCTTGTACTATTTAATATTCAAATGGATGTTTGTATCTACTACATGAATTATTTCTACATGAAATCTTATTCTGAAGATTGAAATATTTTTCTTTTGAATAAAATCTGAACTCACTGGTTGAACTTTTACAGGGTTTCACACTTTATCTCAAGACCGCGGGACCCCTTCCCGAATCTGTCTTAGCCAAAGCCAAGACTGCGGTATGATGCTTGAAAACGTTGATGATACCTGAATTCATCGGATGCAATGCTGAATCTGCGGCACATTTCTCGAAACACACTGGTCCGCGCCGAGGACATGCGGTCGAATATTTTTTTACACGGATAACCTTTGTGTACATCAGTGTACTGAAAACAGTGAATTATTTTTTCGTGTTTTTACCAGAAAAGATTATTTAAACAGTTCAAACTACTTTCTTAACACTTGTAAATATTTTAATTAAACAAATATGCATTCACTCATTTTATTAAATTGTCTTTTTTTGGTAAAAAAACGAAAAGGATAATTGAGTGTTTCTAATAGACTGATGTACACAAAGGTTATCCGTGTAAAAAAATATTCGACCGCATGTCCTCGGCGCGGACCAGTGTGTTTCGAGAAATGTGCCGCAGATTCAGCATTGCATCCGATGAATTCAGGTATCATCAACGTTTTCAAGCATCATACCGCAGTCTTGGCTTTGGCTAAGACAGATTCGGGAAGGGGTCCCGCGGTCTTGAGATAAAGTGTGAAACCCTGTATTCCCTGCCAATATTTGAATTTGTGTTTTAAAGTTGGCGCGTTCTTCCTCATTAAAAAAAAAATGAAAATTTTCTCGACAAGCTATGAATTTTTTGTAATTTTTTTTAAAAACCTTTTCCTTACAATCGCATGCTTTTAATTGAAATGTCAGCCAACAATCGAGCATTCAACTGAAAAGCATACCAGCTAAAAAGTGTTCAAATTGTTACTGTAGTTTAAAAGATTCAAGGAAAAGGAAATTTATTTTGAATTTGACAGTTGATGTGTCAAATCAGTACAATTTTAATTCGGTACTGCCAAATTTAGAATCCCTTTTTGTTCATAATCCTCGTATGTGAGGCGCTACGGATCTTGGGGACTATGTGTACTTTTAAACGACTTATGGCACCTTAAAACTTGATATTCAGCCCTTGCTAAAAATGCTATTATGGGACAGTGGAAATACTAATAGTAATGAGATTATCATTTTTAATAACATTGACTACAATAGTCATCGATTTATGCTTACCTTAGTTCCACTACTAGTCGTCACTTCGGAATAAACGATATCGATAAAGCTTCCTAATACGATAATAAAATCGAAAACGTTCCAAGCATCTCCAAAATAGTTCTGGAAAACAATACAAAAGTATACAGCATAATCAATGATGACGACAGCTGCTCGTCAAATATGAAAACATACCTGAAACCTGAAGGCTGCTAGTTTGAATACAAATTCCAGTGCAAATACTGCAGTGAACAGTAGATTTAAAAAATCTAGCCATTCTGTGTAGGGTTGTGGTTGACGATAGAATTTCATAGACAGTGTAATCGTGTTCATCATAATCAGAATAAATATGGTGTACTCGAATAGCTGTGACGTAACGAACCACCATACTTTATACTGTATCCGATCATCGTTTGGGATGTATCGTCGGACTGGTTTAGCTTTAAGTGCAAATTCGATGCAATTACGCTGATTTTTATCGAGATCACAGTTTTTATACTCTTGTTCGCCTTCATTTTGAAATGTCACTATCACAAAGCCAACAAAGATGTTTACCATGAAAAAGGCAATAACAATTATGTATATAATGTAGTACGTCGCAACCAACGGCCGATAATTGTATATTGGTCCAAAGTTTTCCGTATGTGAGTCGATCGACACATAGAGCAAGCTATAGAATGAAATCGTGTCATGAAGTTGAATAGTACGATACTGAGAAAATATATATTGATTTGATACATACGATGGCCAGCCTTCAAAGGTAGAAACAGTGAATAGGGTAAGCATAGCTTTTTGTACATCATCGAAATGAAACCTATTGTTAGACCATTCCCTTTCCTTCGACACAGGTTTATCTACGTTACCATCTTCGAAAACTAAGTAAGTGCCGCTGTGAAAATAGTTTGTTAAATAATTATTGATGATACACAGGTCAAATTGATTTATATACTTACTGACATTCCGCTTCTTCGTATTTCGAACGATCTGAGCAGGAAAAGAATTTACCCTAAAAATATAAAAGGAAGCAAGTTCAAGGAATCAAGGAAGCAAACATATTTTTATGTACTCCATATTCAATTATTTATATCTATCTCTATCTCTTTCTCTATCTTCATCTGTATGTATCTCAAGTGCTACAAATCCACTAAACGACCACTAAACGGGTTCTAAATGGCTCAAGCTCTCAACTTAAACGGAATAAAAAAAAACTTCGTCCAGCAGACGTCAAATTACTAATGCATTCGAAAAATATAAAAAAAGCTGGTGGCACCATCTGTAGGTAGGATACCCAGCCAGTTGAGCTTTCCTCGCTTTAAGAGGTTTATCCTTCCTTCTGTACTGTTGTATGGTTTCGCATTGAAGTTTTGCATCAGAACTATAGCGGTGATACGATTGTTTAAGTACTAAACTCAAATGTAAACCACCAGCACTAAAGCAAGTGAGGATTGAGTAATGGTCGTTTGTGTTGATACCCACGTATTTGACCACACGACTATTCATATCGATTTTTGTTCGGAATGTTTGAAGGATATATAGGCAATGAATAGATGAAGTTAGGCGAAACACATTGCTTGAAATGGACATCTATGTGATGAAATCCATAACGTTAAGAATTAGATTATAAGTAAGTTAGGTAACTTATTTTTTTTGAATGTGAAGTAGGTTTTTGACGAAAAAAATTTTCCTACTCAAGATAAAAACCCCATGATGGATAAATATTATGTTACAGTCAGCTAAGCCAAAAGCAGTTTCAGTTAGCGAGCAAAAATGAATTTATTGAACCCACTAATTACCGAATTTGAATCGTCATTGTACAACACAGATAATTTCTCAAAAATACATTACTACTACTACTACTACTACTACTACTACTACATCTATGTGATGATGAGTTGAAAAACGCCATCTATTGAGCAAACCACTGAAGATACAGCGAGCTCAAGAACTTGGAGTTGCTCTCACGCATACAATGAGACCCCAAAATTTGGTCGATTAAACCACGGGGAATGTGGAAGCTTGAGGAAGCAAGGAGAAACACGCTGCGGTGAGAGCTCGCATTCTTTTTTACACGCGTGCTTCACTAACATTAATATAAATACCGTGCTTCGACGATCCGTCTATGAACGCTGTAACGTGCGCTAACACTACAGCATCGAACCATCGCTTCGTGTGTGTTCCCTCCTCCGAGTGAGTGCCGATGTGCTTTTTTTATGCTTATTAAGTGCGTGCATCGAGAGGTAAGACTACATGTATTCACATGTATGATTTGCTGAACGGAGGCAACGGAGATTGTCGGTAAGTTTCCCGCAGCCTGGCTCGCCCAGATACTTTGCAGTATGACGTCATTCGTGAGAATGAAAGATTCTAAATGTGTTGTTAAAGTGTACTTTATGTTTCAATAAAGTATTTAATGTAACCAAGAATGACCGTATTTGTATTTACTTCAAGAATAAGTGCTTATTTGCGATTGTCGCTGACGACAATTTAGGCTTAAAAAACAAAGCGTTGCTAGGTCAATAAATGCTGACTAGCTACGTTATGCAACGCGCCAGCGATGCACGCTGGTTTAACGATTAAATGGAAAAATAGGCTAAGAAGAATATGCTGATCGACGACGGTCAGCATTTTTAGAGTATAAAATCAATTGAATAAATTAATGAAGCCATTACTTGCCAAGAACCAGTTGGTGCGCTTATTATTGTGCTTAAGTCGGCGTGTACTGTGCCTGTCTTAAGCTGCTGCTCCGAAAGACACTTTCGTGTGCGCGACAGCGATCGTGTTAATGCATGATTGAAAACTAAAAACGAAACAAACAACAAGCTTTTGATGTGTTGGTAGCATAGCTCGAAAGAACACAAACACAACAGCAGTTGTAGAGCGCACTGTGAGGTCCGGGTGGGGTGGGGGAAGCCTCGAATAAGGGTGTAACTCATTCCTTTGAGAGTAACTGGTAAAGGTTGGCGGTGCTTAAATCGCTCAAAAAGATACTCATTTTACCGGACGGGTAACCATTATGCGTACCCTGCCGACAATGACACTCAAATTCTCTCATTTTGAGCTCTCGGGTAACCAGCTGTGAAAGGATGCAGAGGAAGATGCATGCTACAACATTTCCCACACCCGGACGCTTTTCCGTAGATGAAGGATATTTGTTTCTTTATTTGGTTGTTTATTATTTTCAATTGTCCGCTCAAAATAGGCTAAATAATTTGTTCTTAAAACCTAAATCTATATTATCTTAACCTATCCTAGCCTGATGCAAAGACCAACCAATTAAACGGCTACGAGAAAAACACTGAAATGACAATTATGCAACAAGTATAACGAACACAATGACAACTATTGATTTAGGGTGCGAAGACATCTACAGAACTGAACAGAGGTAATATTGAAATCGAACAGGTGAGAATTTTGATTGAAATTACTGATCGCTCTTAAAAGTAGACCATTCTGTCCAAAACAAGTGCAGCGAATCGGGACATACAGCGGAGGGCGTATAAGCAGCCGACGTGATGGAACATAAAAATGGAGACATTTCAGCAAATAAGGAGAAATGATCATATTGTACAGAATATTAGCGATGAAAATACGCGAAGCATACGCGTATTACAGTAGAACGAGATCATCGCTGCATAAGAGAATTTTTTTCGATGTACCGAACAATTATCTACGAAAAAATCGTGTGCTCTACCGCTCCTTCATTCGCCGTACTGAAAGGCAGCGGTTTTCTAAGCCGACACGGTTCTGGAGCTTCTGGAACAAACGGTGCAATATAAGTAGTAGCCCTCCGTCAATGAGCTACAATGACGAAATTAGTATCGATACATCAGATATTTGCAACACTTTCACCAATCGTTTCGATAATGCATTCACCCTTCCTGTTCACAACCCTAACACACTAGTAGAGGCCACTCGCTATACTTCATCGGATGCTATCGACTTTATTATACCTACGATTGACAAAACCGCGCACACTCAGCGATATAAAACCATCAACATCATATGGTCCTGACAATATTCCATACATTTTGAAGCACTGCCGTCAATCACTCGCACCCATTCTTGCCAAAATATTTAACGATTCCCTTATGCGTGGCACGTATCCTGCGTCCTGGAAACACGCGCGAATGGTTCCTATCCATAAGAAGGGCAGTCGACTTGCATGCTCATACTCATGCTTGCAATTGTGCGCATCATACTATGCGCTAGTGCAAAGGTGTTTGAGCTCATTTTATACAATCCTCTACTCACATCAGTTCAAAACTACATGAGCCCCAGTCAGCATGGATTTCTCCCAAGGAGATCTTCCATCACAAATCTTGCTGAATTTGTAGTTTTCTACTTCGAAAACATGGATCGTGGTACTCAAGTTGATGCAGTACATATCGACTTCAGGGCTGCGTTCGATAGTATCTCTCATGATATTCTACTCTCGAAGCTAAAAAAACTCGGTTTCCTCGACTGGCACATCACCTGGCTGCGTACATACTTAACTGGTCGTTCGTACTTTAGAAGCATAGGATCTCATCGTTCTCACTCCTTCACCAGCTCCTCCGGTGTACCTCAAGGGAGTAACTTGGGACCGCTACTCTTCCTCATCTATGTAAATGATCTATCTTTTGTTTTACCCCCAGGGCAATACCTAATGTACGCCGACGACGTAAAAATATTCGCTCTAGTTAGAAACGACAGTGACTGTGTACGCCTTCAAATGATCCTTGAGAATCTCGACAGCTTGTGCAGCAAAAACGCCCTCCAGGTGTGTGCCGATAAATGCCAGTGTATATCATTCAGCAGAGTCCGTAACCCTATCCCGTTTACATACACTATGTTCAACACGACTTTAGTTCGTACGACATGCATCTGTGACTTGGGGGTGTTACTCGATCAGAAGATGTCATTTCGCCCTCACATTGACAGCATTGTTGCTAAGGAAAATCAGCTACTCGGTTTAATTACGCGGACCTGTAGCGAGTTTACTGATCCCATGTGCGTCAAGTCGATCTTCTGATCCATCGTAAGATCGTGCCTGGAGTACTGCTGCCCGATCTGGTGCCCGCTTGGCGTTGTTGACATCAATCGCCTCGAAGCCATTCAACGGAGAATCACCAGGTATGCCGTTCGACTCCTTCCTTGGCAATACCACCAATCTGCTCTCGACGTAAAAACCCAATGCCCAATGTCTTTTCATATTCCGGCTCCATAACGGAGAGATCGATTCCCCGGCATTACTAGCCAGCATCAATTTGTTCGCTCCCTGCCGGATACTTAGATCAAATTTCCATCTCCGTGTACCGCGTACTCGCAACAATCATAGCCAGGGACACCCTTTTATACGTATGTCCCTCGAGTTTAATGAAGTGTTAGATTTGTTCGACTTTAGTATGTCTACATTTACGTTCAAGGAGAAATTGCGTCTACGTCATATTTAATGTTGCTTATAACTAGAGTTCTGTATATATATGCTCCTTAATTTAATTATAAGGTTGCCGATTAGACACGAAGGTCCGTCGGTTACAAATGAAATGAAATGAAATAAATAAATAAATAAATACATAAATAAATAAATAACTAAACATTTGACCGTATAGGGGAACTCGTTCGTTGAAGAGCGTTCGTCGCTCATGAGTGGGTTGTATTAGGGTTGGGTTGTATCACGAGATTGGGCTGCACAAAACCTAGACGGTTTTCTAATTCTTGATCATAAAGAGCTATGAAATGAGTGAAAATGAGCGTCGCGGCGAACGTTCCCGGGAACGAACGAGTTCCCCGATACGGCCGATTGTCTTCGCCTGAATGAAGCACACATTCAGCTTTTCTAATTGCAACAACTGACATCGTGTATCATAGTCAGGAACTGGTGTATTTGATACCCTAAATGCCTTGTTGAGTGCAATACGAGTCAATCGTTTTTGTACTTTCTCAATTCTCTCCATGTGTGTGCTACTTGTTGGGGCCCATATTATGCAAGTGTATTCTAAAATTGGTCTAACCCAGTATCAGTACAAAGCCTTTAAACACCCGGGATCATCTAAATCACGGGATAAACGAGACACTATACGGAGACTTTGTGTGGAAGGACAATGGAGGAGCCGCTATAAGGACAAGCTATACGAGATGTACGGCGACCTCACTGTCGTACAACGTATCAAGCTCGCCAGGCTCCGGTGGGCTGGTCATCTTGTACGCATATAAATGGATGACCCAGCCCGTAAAGTCTTTTTAGGCCGTCCACAAGGACAGAGGAGGCGTGGTAGGCCCAAATTGAGGTGGCAAGAAGGCGTGGAGGCGTCCGCCATTAAGGCCGGGATAACTGACTGGCAGACGAAGGCGCGAGACCGTGAGCGGTTTCGGACACTCCAAGACCGCAAAGCGGTAATAGCGCCGGATAAGTAAGTAAGTAATACAGTCATTTACAAATAACACAGATAGAAGTGGTCTTAACACGCTACCTTGAGGCACCCCAGCAGGGTTCGTAAAATTGTTTGAGAAATGTGCTCCAATTTTGACCTTCAGAGTTCGACTCGATAGAAACGACGCTATCCTGGATAGTAACAGGCCACTAAGCCCTATTATGTTAAGTTTAGCCAAAAGCAAGCCATTAGGGAGAGTATTGAATGTCGCATTAAAATCTGTGGATATAACATCAACCTGGCGACCTGATGCAATATTTTTAAATAGAGAGAAGACGAAATGCATTAGGTTGGACGACGTCGAACGTTTAGGCATGAAACCATTTTGATGTTGAGAGATATAATTGACAAAACAGGAGCGAATATTAGAGTAAACAATAGACTCCATAACTTTAACACAGGCACACTAAATATATCTTCTTATTTGGCTCAACAACCGTTGTCGGTTAAGGCCTGCCTATACCCACTTGTGGGGTTGGCTTTCAGTGACTTATGGATTACCCCCTCATAGCAGGATAGTCAGTCCTACGTATGGCGGCACGGCCCATGCGGGCAACGTGCGGGGCTTGAACCCACGATGGGCATTGTAGCATATCTGCTATACAGAACTTATTATAATACACACTATCAGCTATAAACACATTGTAACACACTTCGGAAAGCCAAATCACACCATTGCAACACATTCATTATAACACATCAGCAAATCAATCCACACCATAGCAACACATCCAGACCATACCGTTCATAGAAAAAACANTGTGTGGAAGCACCTCAGGCTATGATGGCGAACACTCGATCTTCAACACCAGCACGGCACGCCAAAATTAAATTCACTAAATAAACCTGTAATCGGGCGACAATCACTCAATGCAACATCCAACCAGCACGATGGGCAAGTTCAGAGATCAGAGTTTGCATGACAAACGTGTCACAGGCGAGTAATGCACGGACAAATAAACTATTTGAAGCGGAGAGCTAGACGAATCGAACCGCACTGATTATGATGAGGTTATGATTTTGTAAAGTGTTAAAGTGTTCAAGTATTGTGCGAATTGAAATGAAGCTGCGCGAATGATTCGTAATGCATGTTATGTACTTCGCGCAGCTTCATTTCGTACCTTTTTTACAGTAATCAACGTGTACAAAAGGATCTACGCAGATATTCGGCCACTTCAACGTTTGCATCGATGGAGCGATCGATTTTATTTTAGTTTAATATTGTGAAAAGTATCGACATTCAAAATAAAAATCAGGGTAATCGCAGAGAGATTGAGGTAGCGAGAGGCGATACATCCGTCCGTACGGAAGTGTCAAAATAGAAGGCTTTTCGAGCAGAGGAGGAAAATCGTCAGTCTTGTGATTGATCTTAGCAAGGATGGACGCAATTATTCGATTGGATGAAATAAAAAGTTGTTATTAATAAAAATATTCCTATTAAAAATATATTAACAAAAACCTTCCTCAGTATGTTGTTCATCGCTCTTATCAGCGCTTAATCGAATTAATGAAGAAAATCTCCATGTGCTTGTGCTTAACCTTTAAGGAGGTACATAGAAATATATCGCTTAAACAGAAACGGCTTCAGGCAAGTACACTTTGGGCATCTCTACTCCAACCACATTGTAACTCATATATGTTCATTATATTTTCCGAACTGCCAAAGGAAATGCTCGAGTCACCTTAGACCACTGAGCAACTCAAACTGCTAATCGTTTTTGATTGGTTGTGCCGTATTTTGAGCGGTTCAAGACGGTTTGTGCACGAATCATTTATTTATGTAAATATAAGTCAGTCCTTGAATTTATTTCCTTTTTAATTTTTTATATGAATCATGTATTCATTACAATGTTGTCATAATTAATCTTCATCTAGCTTTATTTGTCAAACAGGTCATTTTGTTCACTGTCTCTAACACTAAACTAAACTAACTCAAATCAAAATCTAAATTAATTTTGATTCTCAAGTATAGTAATATGTGATTACAAACTACCCTCGTTAGTCCTTTTCTTCCTATTAAACTCTTATCGACTAACTTTTTTAATCACGCCTGTACTCCGCAATACGGCTCCTGCAGTCTGAAATTTGCTACTTAGATATTTTTTCTTATTCTAATGCGCTTATTCTTATTGTGCTCACCGAAACTACTTCATTAAATAATCTTAAAATATGTCCGTGTTCAATTAGAACTGAAACTCAATTTTTGGTCCACTACGTCGTCCACTCCAACAGCACTCCAAAATAAACACGCGATTAAACTATAGGTACAATGCCCTCGTGTTTCCTTGCCATAACCCTTGAAGATGTCCCGCTACTAAAAGCGTCTACGTCACTGTGCACTCGCTTAATCAGCGATACAATAGGAACTGCTACCGGCCGTATGTACGTCGTATAGCTTTGCGCTAGCGCGGAAACTCTCGTGTGCGTTGGAAGTTTGTTGACGCTAGGCAAAAATCGTCTGATTTCCCACCTTCGTCAGCTAGAACCTTGGAGTGCTGCTTGACGAAAAGTTGAGCTTCAATGACCAGCTAGAGCATGTTGTCGCTAAGGGAAACCAATCGATTGGCTTACTAAAACAAATTGCACACTACATAACTGACCCTGTCTGCATCAAGACGCTGTACTGTGCTTGGTACGGTCATTGCTGGAGTACGCTTCGGTAGTTTGGTGGCTGCTCGCCCCCTGGCCCGTTTGGAGTCGGTCTAGCGCAGATTCACGAGGTTCGCTTTGCGTTTCTGGAGTGTCCAAGTGGATTATGATCATCGTCGACGGTCGCTGAGCGCCGCTACGCCTTGATTCACTGAAGCAACGCAATTGCAACGTCCATAGATTGTTTGTTGCAGGACAGCTGGACAACCGCGTTGACTCGCCAATGCTGCTTTCCGGGCTGATTTTTTATGTCCCATCACGATCTCTCCGTGCCAGGTCGATGCTTGACGTAGAGGATCGCCAAGCCCGTTTTGGCGACTCAGATCCCTTTTTACGTATGTGTTGTGAATTTAATGTCGTTTGTGATCGCCACCAACTTGACATGTCGCGCGCCGCGTTTATAAGCTGTATTCGTGACGTGCGGCCTACTCTGTGTTAATTTATTATTATGGCTTTTAAGTTCATGTATATTTATATACCTCATTTGTTACCCCGCTTCAAGATGGCCACAAAATGCCCATTAAAAAAATATTATTTATTATTCAGGAGAAACGGTCCAAAAAGGTCGTATGGCTAACCGTTGAATTTAATAAACAAATATCAAATCCGTGTAGATGCTATCTTATTTCTAGCCATTTTTGTTTTTTTGAAATGAACTTCCAATAACAAGCATGGCTCAAATTCATCCAAAAATGATCTCATGGCAAATCTAGGTAAAGATGACATTGCCTTGCTATCCTCCTTCTGCTTATGTAGGTATAGGAAACGTTCATTGTATGGAACGTGTTACAAATGTATCAGTCCCCTGTAGGCCACGGGGCCGTGTGGTTTCTCACCGCTTTTTTCTCAAGCACTAATGGGTGCTTTTGAGAGTCCAACGTTCTCAATGTTTGTTGAATCGACACAACACTGGTTTAAGAATATTTTGAGGATCTTTGATGATGTAGCGATTAGCTATCTGAAATATGAGCAAATGTGCTATCGTTTATTGGTTATTAAGTTGGAAGTTGTTTTCAATGGTTATGATTGAAATAGGTTTAAAAATATGCGATACAAAATTTTGTGTGTTTTCTATTTAAAGCTCAAAATAAAGCGTTTCGCCTTGCTTCTTCAAGCTTATTCATACCTCACGGTATGAATCAGACAAATTTTGGGGTCTCATTGTTAGTGTTGTATAAAACAACGAGGTCGGCGAAAAGTGACAAATTGTTGTTTACAATTTGTGTTTATTATTATGCCGTTGACAGCCGAACCGTAACGTCGCCGATTTGCCGTTACCAGAGGGAGCAGAAAAAACATCGAGCGCCATGAGATGAAGTCAGAAAGTATAGGAAAGCGTACGTGAATTTTTTTACTGATCCACCGCGAAAATTTACTTTGCTACGTTGTACGATTTTGAGCAATACAGTAGTGCAGTAAACGACGAGTTAAAAATCACGTTTTAAGTTTCAGTAGAAGAAAGAACTTTGCTTCTAGCTTGAGAAAGCTCCATGGCCCCGCGGCGGACGATGCCTAGATTGGCTATTTGAAATATGAGCAAATGTGTTTTTCGTTAATCAATAATTACGTTGGAAGTTGTTGTCAATGTTTATAATTGAAAAAGGTTTAAAAAGGATGCGATCAAAAAATATTTTTGAAGCTTTAAATGAAGAATGAGTGACAATATCAGTTTCTCAGAGTAAGAAAAACTGTCTTAAAGTAACGCGTGCTTAGTGTCAGCCAATTTTTACTGCTAATTTATGTGGTTATGAGCCAGTGTATTGATATTATATTTCAAGGACTATAAGATTTTGAGTCGAAGCCGACATCCACATTGGCGGCCGCCCAGACCGCTCAACGTTAAAATCGCCTCTGTTTGGTTTGGTTTGGATTTTACAGATCGCGCTACGAACAGTGATAAACGAATTGTAAACAATATTGAGGTGAATTTCCAAATGCTAATTATTCAGTGAATAAAACGGTCAACAGTAAGACAGTAAGTTATAGGTCAAACAATTTATCATTGTACAGTCTAAGTCCAGCTCCATTTTCCGTTTCTTCCGATACAATAGTAAAATTCAATAAATAAAAAACAAATCACAAAAATGTGTTGAATAATATTGAGGTAAAAATAGGTAATTTAGCACCTCCATAGGGATGTCAAAATTAAATTTTAACAGGTGAAAATTAGAACGTACGTACGTACTGTGAGTCATAGTAAGTTGCGTGAGCAACAAAATATGCAGCACACATTTCAAAACGACTTGTAAAACCCTGAGAAGGGTTTTGGTGGTGGAGAGGGGTTTGAGAAAAAGTAAAAAATGATAATCAGCCATGAATGTTATGCCACGTATCACTAATATAATCAAATATCAAATATATTTTTCCAATGCATTGAAGCAACGTAATTAATGTATGCATTATTACCTTGAATAATTGTACTCCAATCACGGCAAACATAAATTGTAGCAAAAATGTTACCAAAACAATGTTTCCAATTGTTTTAACAGCAACAATAACGCATTGCACAACATGCTGCAACGACAGGAAGCAATGTAAAATATAAATAAGCAAAGATTACTACGATTCAAAAAGAAACTCTTACTAATGAATAATAAATCAAAATTTAAATCTACATCATGTATATAGCTCACCTTTAATCCTTTCGCTCGATTAATAGCTCTAAGAGGCCTTAACACTCGAAGCACTCTAAGAATTTTGACGACAGATATTGTGCCTGAGCTGCATAAAAATGAGAAAGAATTTATGGTTTATTATTGAGATTTCATTTCATGTCCACATACAAAACATTTATTGAACATTACTTGCCTGAACAACATGGACACTAATGAGACGCTGACTACCAGCAAATCCAATAAATTGAAGGCTGAGCGACAGAATGCTCCCTTGTGAAGAATAAATCCGTAAGCTATCACTTTTAAAATTAGCTCGATAGCAAATACAGCGGTAAAGAAGAAATCAAATTTGTTCAATATTTGATTCCGCTCCGAATTTGCATTTAACGGATCCTCAGCAGCCAACATAACGGAAGAAAGCATGATGCACAGGAGGATTATGTTACCAAATACTGTGTGATTACACAACCAGTGGCAAAACTGACGAAACCTATTCAATAAAACGAATGATGCAAACGATTGTTGTTCACCGTTGAGTTTTAAAAATAAAATGAATTGTATAAATTGTAAATAGATTGTCTTTAGCTTGGTTATATAAATACAACTTGGACTAAGTTACAAAAACTGAAAAAGTAGCAACACTTAGTTGTTATCGCATGCATGACAATTTCTAACACTTTGACCGCCGGCCTGACGTCACAGTTTTTGAGTGAGCACGTAGCGCATGGCAAGAGAGCGATGAGAGCGACAGTTTCTCTTGCCAGTGTTATCACTCTTTTGTTTCATTGCGATAAGCGGCGTAGCACATGTCGTTCTCATTCTCTCTTTCCTACCTCATTCGTTCTCAAGAGAATCACTGAGCGTCAGATGCAAAGCTGAACGGTGAGCAAAACCGTCATGCGAATTTATATGACACGGCGCTTAAAGTGCTAAATATTTCAGTGTGATCGAAAGTGTAATGTAATTAGTTTCGTCATACAGGATCAATTGATTATTTTTTAAGCAAAAAACTAAATGAATAATATAAATAACAGTCTTAACCTGTTGGTAGGCTTCAATAGAAAGAGTGACTTTTCGTCCGATATCGGTATAGGGCTGCTGGATACCACGGCCTCCGATAATCGTTTGGCATATGTTGTATGAGCGGAAGAACGATCAATCGGTATTTCTATCGCTTCACAGTGATCTGGAATAATGAAACAATAACAATTGTTGGGCCGGAAATGGTTTACAAAAAGATCATTACATCACCCTTGATATTAACCAACATTTTAGTGCATTGTGGGTCAAGTGTCAGGCAGGAGAAAAAGTAAAAATTATGTTCGTGCTACTAGTCAGACATGCTATCAAGAACATCAGCGACACAACAAGAGGCACTTCTATTTACTAAAGTGTATACAATGTTTAATCCATGAAAGAAAACAAAAACGAAAAATGGTTTGTATTATAAGATGTTCAACAGATACATGAATGAAACAAGCACAAAAATATTAAAATAGCAAATGATCACCTGTTGGTGTTGGACAAGATAAAAAGCGCATTTTTGGGAGGTTCGCGATGTTTTTTTACTTTCAAGCCTATGTGGGATAAGCGTCTTGGAAGTAGCTTTGGTGGTACTGTTAAAACAATTACAAATGTTAAAAAAGCGTATCATAATTCAATGAATGCATTAATCTTCAACTCTTCAACATCAACCTGTTAAGCACTTAGTGCCGTGATAATTCTATGGTGCTATGTATTGAAAAATGTCGTGTTTTCACAGGTCTCGGTCCTGCTCATGATTCAATTATCAGATCGATAACATATCCGTAGAACATACCGATACATTCCGTGATCTTGGGATCATTATAGACTCGCGTTTAACGTTTAATCAACATTTAGGGAATATATTTTCAAGAGGAAAGCAACTACAGTAGAACGCCGATTATCCGGGCAGCTCGGGACCGGATGGTTACCGGTTAATCGATTATCACGGATAATGGTCCAAGAAATGTCAAATTCGTATAAAAATTATAATATTCATTAGTTTTATGATTAATTCACATTGAATCAATCGATTATTCGTTAGTAGAATTTTTTTTATTGTTTTTGTAGAATATAATGTTTTCATATTTTTTTGGGCCGGTCTTGTTGTACAGTCGTCAACTTGTTCGACGTAGCAACATGCCCGTCATGGGTTCAAGCCCCGAACAGACCGTGCCTCCATACGTAGGACTGACTATCCTGCTATGGTAACAAAAGTCACTGAAAGCCAAACTCACTTCACTAGTGGGTACATGCAGGCCTTGACCGACAGCGGTTGTTGTGCCAGAGAAGAAGAATAAGACGAACATTATTTTAATCAATAAACTTAAGGTTTAACAACTGTTCATGAACAAAAATGAATTTCTTAAATACCACTAGACACTACAGAGCTGCTCAAAAAACTGGTTGCCCACTTGACTATCGCAGCAAATGTTCGCTGCACGTTTGAACAGCTATCACATTTATGCGCACGGTTGCCGCCCGCCGGTTAATCCGCCCCGGATAATCGACGTTCTACTGTATTTGGTTGGATTATTCGCTCAATCTACTGTTCCCATGTCTGATCAGTGTTAAAATATGGCAGAATAGTTAGCGATCCCCGCGCGAATAATGAAGTCAAGTCTCTTTTTTGCACTAACTAGTTAAAATTGCTCGGATGCAGGGCTCGGATGAAGTATATCTGTTACAAATATACTTACTCAAAAGTGCAATCAAAAGTTTATACATATATANTTATGACAATGTGCTCTTATAACCGCTTTTTCAAATATTCTCCTCATAACCCAATGTCACTTTTGTATTGAACTGTCATTTCTCAACAGCACGGATAAACGGAAAGCCGGATAAAAGGTACCCGGATAAACGGCGCTCCACTGTAGCTCTGTTTGCAAAATTGAGCTTCTTTTAATCGCACGAGACGACGTCGCACGCGACGTTGTCGCTCTATTTGAACTATTTGAACTATTTCCTGCGCAGGAAACTGCTCGATTTTGCGCAACTGATGCGAGGCTGGTTCAAAAGAACTTTTTGCGCTTTTTTGGTTTGATTTGTGAAAATTCAACTTCATCCTCGTAATGTTTGTTGACGGTTTTTAAAGCACCACAACAGCTCGCGAGCATTGACCACACGCGAGAAAGAGATAGCGCTATGGAGGGAAAAGCACTAACACATCCAAACCTTCCACATCGCGCTCAGGCGAGGGGTAGGAGGCGGAGCAAGGGACGGGTAGCTCGACAAGCTGCTTGACAAATTTGCCGTAAATGGAAAATGAAGGCACGAGAAAATGCACGAAAGGCAATGAACTCTTCCGTCGTTTTGCCCAGCGGGAAGGCACGAGAAACTGCGCGAAAGGCAATGAGTTCTTCCGTCGCTTTGCCCAGCGGGTTGCCATTTATTCGAACAAGTACGTGAACCTAATTCTTGCTTTGAGGCTAGTATAATCTAGACTGAAAATTGAAGGCTAGTTTTATGTGTGGTTTTGTATGGAGTGGTTACATGATTTCAGCCTCCAAATGTCAGCCTCCATACAAAAAGCTGACTAGAATCGTGAAGGGCCCCACTGGTTGCGATTGCGAGGTCTCATGCGAGCTAGCAGACTGCTTGAATTTGTTTTGTGGGAGTGCTTTCTATAAGTCTTTTACTGATGTAACCGTAAGATGACGGCCTCCGTACGAGAATAAAAGGTTTTAATAGTTTTCGGTCCCAAGTGTGTGCTAGCCGAAAACTTTACGTTAAAAATATTTCGGCTTCTGGAGCTGAAAGTTTATCCCAAATCTTTTTAACAGGAGCCCGCAATCTCAAAATACTGCATTCTAGATGTTAAAAGGAAAGAGAAGGGCATTATCACAACCTGTCTTCCTGTTGTCACGCGAATAACCCGGCTAACCACTCTTCACTCATGAAAAGAGGGTCTTTTTATCATTTAGTGAAATTTATTAACTTGTAAAGTTTTCGTTTGCTTCAAATGTCGGCGATTTTGTGCACTTGGTAGTGCCCTAAACGCGGCTTCAAGAACCGAAATCTTTTTTATGTGAATATTTCAGATTTTTGAGTTTTAGTCTCGAGTTTTTGGGTCGTGTACCAAGTCCTTGATAATCAGTCTTACTTATGAGGGCACGGTCCATTTAGGGTTTGAACCCATGACGGGCATTTTGTAAAGCCATTCCAGTAGAAAACTGTACCGTAGATTATGTTACTAATCCCAATGAATGTTTGTCAAGTTTGTTATTTTCAAATATGCTTAATAATGTGTTATTTATGAATAATGGCCATAAGCTATGGCAAGAAAAAGTGAAATAAGATGATGTTCATGCTTTTCAATACCTTGAATCACTACTCTACTGATGCGCGTTTTTTTCGCCTCTTCAAACGTTGGTGATGCAATTTTAGTGTTGTTGATACTGATGGAGATTTTTGTGACATTTGCACTGAAAAGCAAAACACGGTTAAACGCAGCGATCGATTAGTACTCAAATAGTTGCATTATTTTGAAAAGGGGCTTGTACAAGATCCGATCAATATTTAAAAAAAAATCCGATCTTGTGTGACAAACCGAAAGAAAAAATAAACCCAAATGTCCCGAACTTTTTACTAGTCTTATCCACGGTAGAGTCTTCCATTGCATTTGATCGAACATCGTAGACTCTCCTTGGTTCATCATTCTTATAAAAATTTTCATCATCGTCGTCTAGCCCTTCAATCTCATCAGCGCCATTGAGATCCTCCTCATCCTCATTGTCTCTGCCACCCAAATCATTTTCCGACTTTTCAGTCAAATTATCGAGTTCTGTATCAGGACCATCCTCTTTCTCAACAGCAGTTAATGATTCAGCATCGGCAAGATTGTCTACAGCAATGGCTAGGAAAACATTCAACAATATATCTGTTGTGAAACACGTGAAAGAATATTACGCTAATGTTTATTTGAATGGCATTAAACTGAAGACAACTTAATAAAAGGATACAATTTCCGCAAATGAATAGAATGATGAAGTAGATGCTTGCTAAAATTCCAAAAGATGCCACACCTCCATAAGCTTGGATACCATCATACATAACCGCATTCTTCAAAAAAGATATTAGAGATTAGTTTAAATACATTATCATGACGCTTAAAGTTAATTCTTTAACTTACCCAATCCTCTCCTGTAAGGATCTAGATTACAAAAAATAGATAAACTCTAAGTTAGTCTTTCTAAATGTCGAGCATTATCAAAACTACAGAAAGCAATAAATATATTGAAAAATAAACTGAATGTTTCAGCAGCTTTCAAATAAGTATATAAGTACATTTAAGGACTGCTTTTTGAGTTTCATTAGAATTTCATGAAAAAAAACCTTCAAACCCGCAATAATAAAAATTTTAGGAACAGTAATATAAAAGGCGTCTAATTTTCTCTTTTTTGATATCATCAACAAAAATCATGAAGTATACATCAATCGTCAATTTTCGTTTATGTGAAATTCAATCATTCTTACTGATGAAACAATCAATCATTTAATATCAATATATATTTTAGAATGTATTTAAATGTTTAATAATATTTATTAGAATGTGCACAAAAATGTAGACAATGCAGTACCTGAAACACGGTCAAAAGGCTTTGCACAAAGCTATCGAAATTTGAACGCGGTTTATTATCCATTGAATTGAAGATAAAACGTCCGCCAAACACTTGCATTCCCAGTAGAGCGAATATTACGATGAAAAGAAAAAGAAGCAGTAACAGAGACGCAATTGATTGAATTGAGTTAAGCAACGATGCTACAAGATTCGATAGTGACTGCCAGTATCTGGAAAAAGAGGAAAATAATTTAGTTATTCAATAGAAAGTAATTAACAAGCAAAAAATGGTAGTTATGCCAATAGCTTGGGGTTATGTATAGATGATGGGGTAGTTACATAAACGTCAACCAGTCAAAATAAAGTGTGCTCTACTTTCTTTAAAAAAATGCATAATACTAGGTAGTATCGCGAGTAAATAAACACATTTTAACAGTCGTTTAAAGTTAATTCTGGTTTAACCGAGTTATTTTGTTGTTCATTCCTGTTAAAATAAACGATCGTCAAAACAGTTAACGACTGCTCGATATCGCATATAAGCAATTAGAGGGGAAAAAATCTAGCAGTACAATTACTGCAAACCTTTAATTTGGAAACCGGATATTTTTTCAACATTAAACTGCAATGCAACTTTTGATTCATTGCTTTCATTGACCTGAAATTTTCCGCAGCCTCCCAATTGTTAATGTTTTGGTGCATAAATTGTTATTTTAAACAGCCTGTATGTATTTTATTCTGATTTATTTTAAATTTTACCATGTTAGTTGACAACCGGCATACCCGGGGTATTCCATACATTTTGTATGGAGAATGACGTTTCTCTTCTTCCTCTTTTTGTATTGTGCTTATTTTCTAGTCAAATTCAAACGATATAAAACTTCAATTTGATTAGTTATATTATAAAATGAAAAAAAAAAATGAATAAATGAAGTGGAATACCCAGGTATGTCGGTTGTCGGTTGACTCACGTGTGTAAATGTGGTTGCCAATTAAACGGTTAATTTGCATCGCATACACTCATGACGATCGTTTGTTTAACGACGGCATAGGATCTGTCGTTAAAATTAACAAATGAACTCAATGCGTTCACGATCCCAAAATCTTGCATATTTTTAAGGACCCTGATTAATTTTTAACGACTTTTAAACCATTTCTTTCACGATGCCGGTTACTACCTTGGATATTAAGCCACAAAACATCGTGGTCTCGTCCATCCCTACAAACTAAGAACAGGATATTTTTAACATGGGGTGCGTAAAAACTTATAAAAACCTATATGTCCCTGGGGTGCGATAGTGTGCCGCAGTCTGGAGATACAAATCCGCAGATCCCAGTATCGTCAACCTTTTCAAGTATCGTTCCGCAGTCTTGCGATTGACTTCCGCATATTAGTCAAAGTGTCCCACAGTCATGAGTTCTATCGGAAAAGCTGGATAGCCAAGTGGGCAACCAGTTTTTGTGCAGCTCTGTAGTGTCTAGTGGTATTTGCGAAATTTATGTTTGTTCATGAACAGTTGTTAAACCTATAGTTATTGATAAATAACTGAAATAATAATAATGAAATAATATTCTTCTAATAATTAATCAGTACTTTGATGAATTACTCAACGACCAGTTTAACGAACAGCTAGAAGCGCCACTTGCAGAAAGTGTCATGCTACTGCCACCTAGCATAGAAGAAACACTAAAGGCTATCCGTCGGCTGAAAAATAACAAGGCACCCGGAACCGACGGAAACGCAGCTGAACTGGTCAAGAATGGAGGTGCACGACTAGAAAACGAGATTCATCAAATTGTTACTGAGGTGTGGGATAGCGAATCGATGCCTTGTGATTGGAATCTCGGCATCATCTACCCCATATACAAGAAGGGAGACAGGTTGGACTGCAACAACTACAGGGGTATTACGGTGTTGAATACCGCCTATAAAATATTCTCCCTGATCCTTCAGGATCGCCTTGTCCCGCACGTCGAAGAGATAGTAGAAAACTATCAAAGAGGATTCCGAAACGGAAAATCAACCACTGATCAGATCTTCACCATGCGGCAGATCTTGGACAAGATGGCTGAACTCTCAGGACCTTTTGCTACCAGTAAAGGTCTGCGCCAGGGGGACGGGCTTGCCTGTCTCCTATTCAACCTGGCGCTAGAGAGGGCCATCCGTGACTCGAAGGTGGAGACTACGGGAACCATCTTCTATAAGTCAACCCCAATCCTGGCATACACTGATGATATAGACATTATTGGTCTGCGGCTCTCCTATGTAGCAGAAGCCTACCAAGGAATCGAGCAGGCGGCAGAGAGCCTCGGATTGCAGATAAAAGAGGCAAAGACCAAATTGATGGTGGCAACATCAGCGGGCCTACCAATAAATAATCAGAATCTACGTAGGCGTGATGTATAGATAGGTGAACGCACGTTTGAAGTCGTCCCACAATTCACCTATCTGGGGTCAAAGGTCAGCAACGACAACAGCATGGAAGCTGAGTTGCGCGCAAGGATGCTGGCTGCCAACCAATCATTCTGCAGCCTGAAAAATCAGTTCACCTCAAAGAACCTGTCGCGACGGACGAAGCTGGTACTATATAGTACCTATAAAGTTCCGGTACTCACATATGCCTCTGAGACATGGACACTGTCCCAATCTGACGAAACCCTCTTAGCCGCGTTCGAGAAGAAGATGCTCAGAAGGATACTTGGCCCCGTATGGGTAGAAGGACAATGGAGGAGTCGATATAATGACGAGCAATACGAGATGTACGGCGACCTCACAGTCGTACAGCGTATCAAGCTCGCCAGGCTCCGGTGGGCTGGCCATGTTGTACGCATGTAAACGGACGACCCAGCCCGTAAAGTCTTTTTAGGCCGTCCACAAGGACAGAGGAGGCGTGGTAGGCCCAAATTGAGGTGGCAAGATGGCGTGGAGGCGTCAGCCATTAAGGCCGGGATAACGGACTGCCAGACGAAGGCGCGAGACCGTGAGCGGATTCGGACACTCCTGAGGCAGGCCAAGACCGCAATTTCAAGATACTGGTGGTACTCATTTTTTCCTCCTCTTCCTCTCTATTCTTCACCCTACCTTGCCTTACCCAAGCGATTCAAAACGCTCCAAAGTAGTAAGGAAAATAGAATATGAAGTAGCCTTCTACTTCCCGTTCTACTTTTGTTGCTTAAAATCAGAAAAATGTAGAACATGTGGGTTCCGGGAAAGAGCAAAACATGAGTTCTCGAGTGTCACCACACACACGCGCGACGACTCACGCTTATGTTCTCTGTTCTACGCCCCCCACCGCTCACTCGCCCCACAGATCTCTTTTTAGATCATCACTTCCATCGACGGCGGTCGATGCGACGATCTGTGTCGTCGCGTGTGTGTTGTCGATTTGGTCAGAAATTTTTTTTCTTTCACACCAAATCTCTGACTTGAAGTGTCGGCGTTCCGATTGAACCATCGCGACTTTGATCAGTGCGCGCGGTTATAACGACCTTTTGTATTGTGTTGTACGTAGCGTGCGCGCCAAAATTGTAAGAGTGCGCGGAGAGTGAATGTGGTTTTTTGGGGGTGGGGGAATGAGATACAGAGACAAATTTCGCTGCACATTAACACATACAGTNCATTTAACAGCACTTGTGAAATTTTTTTGAGCGCTCAGCTCTTTATATCACACGTTTTACAGAAAAACACAAGGAGCTAAACAGTAACACAACTACACTTGTCACCAGTCACCAGTCGACTTGTACAACGCAGATTCACCCGTTATGTTTTGCGTCGTCTCCCATGGCAACCAGGCTGTCAATATCCATCCTATGAAGCACGCCTATAGCTTCTTGGGTTGAAAAAACTCAGTGACAGGCGTCATATAGCACAGCAAATGTTGTTGGAGGTCTCCTAACGGGAAACATCGACTGTCCATCCCTACTCCAACAACTGGACATCTATGCTTCATCCGCCCCTCCACGCCCGCGACCTCTGCTTAATTTCCATCCCCTACAGGCAAAGAGCGAGATATTTTATCATGGTGTGTGTAAAAACCTAGAGTTAAGCGGAGAAACGGTGTGAAATACAAGGATGCGAGAGCGCGTTTTGGTTTCTACACATTTTTGACACTAACACAGTTACAAATGTGTAAATGTGTGCGTTTACTTTCCGCCAGTGCGCTCAGTTTGATCTGCTCGCAGCGCTGTGCTGATATCGGTGTCTCGCTTGCACTGCTGCACCGAAAGTTCCTCTGTGTGCTCTCATTCTTGCTACCACATGAAATCGTCAGTACAGCTCAAGGATCCGCAGCGAGCGGCCGCACGTGTGTCAGCCTAAGTCCTGGACGATTGGTGTTATGATTTTGTAAAGTGTTCAAGTGTTCAAGTGTTGTGCGAATTGAAGTGAAGCTGCGCGAATGATTCGTAATGCATGTTATGTACATCGCGCAGCTTCATTTCATACCTTTTTTACAGCAATCAACGTGTACAAAAGGATCTACGCAAGTATTCGGCCACTTCAACGTTTGCATCGATGGAGCGATCGATTTTATTTTAGTTTAATATTGTGTATGTAAATGTTTCAATAAAGTGATGAAAAAAAGATCTACGCGTGTTTGTTTGTTTGTTTAGCTTTAGATAACAAAAAAATACGCAGTGAGTGTGAGCGATCGCTGATCGAAAGAAACGCACACAGCGCAACACGAAAGAAACTAACACAAGCACACGAAAGGATGGGCGCGCATGGGCGCGGGCATTGAGAGAGCGCACCGGATATTTTGTATGGAAGCGGGAGAGAACCGTGGTACCCGTTCCCTCCCCTTTTTTAAGCCTAGGAAATCTTCCATCGGCTTAACTATAGGTTTTTACGCACACCATGATAAAAATTACCCGCTCTTTGTCTGTAGGGTTGGTTAAACTCAACTATGGCGACCCCCCAAAGGCCCTTATCCACCACCTGATATTTTTAATCCACTTTGGGTTAAACAGAGCGAGAAAACATGCTCATTTTGTTTCTTGGAACCACTCACACGCACCGCATATCTCCCGTGACCATCACGATGATCACCGACTGAAAATGGCGCGACCAAGCGACTGACCAAGAGTTGGTTGCACACAATGTCACCAAGCATGTGATGGTCGCACCAACAGCTTGAGGCTCGCCTCTGATCATTACAGTAGAGCTCGTGACGCTGAGATGATTTTGTTTCAGCTGGAATTTGTCATGACTATGTCAGTGACATTTTGCAAAATTAATCACAGCAAAAAAAAGTCGTGACATAGTTACTGACCAAGCGATGGTCGCAAACATGTCATGAGCATGTATTAGTCACACCAATCGTTCTGAGTATCACCTCTGATTATCACAATTGAATACGTGACGCTGATATGGATTTTGTTTCAGTCAGATTTTTTTATGACATTGATAGTGATATTTTGCAGCACTGGGCTGTGTAATCTACTCCAGCATAGACAATAGCGCCATCCGGCTGCCAGACCATACCTCAATCTTCACCGCAGAAGCAATAGCCCTGGTTATTGCTGCTGATGAAGGTCTACATAGAGACAAACCCAACATAATTTTATAAGACAGTGCAAGTGTTCTTCAAGCACTTGAATGTGGAACCACCCGCGACCCGAGCATCCAATAACTCTGCAGTATACCGAATTCACCCCAAGTCACATTCTGCTGGATTCCTGGTTACACAGGTATCCAGGGAAATGAAATAGCAGACCGCCTAGCCAACGCAGGACGCAGGCCTGCTGCCATTACACTCTTCCACGCTATGATTTCATTTGCATTAGCAAAACCATCATCGCCAATAGCTGGAATGGTTATTGGGTTATCAGCGGTCGCTCTTTCCTGAGAAACATCAAGATCACAATACCACCATGGAAAGACCAGAGAATCCTGTCACGACTAGTGATGGGTAACCGGAATCGCACCCACGGCTCGGAATCGCTTCCGAGCATTGCTACTCCGGCTCCGATTCCGAAAAATTCAAACTGTCGATTCCGCCCGGAGCCGTCGGAGCCGTTCGGAGCCGTCGGAGCCGTCGGAGCCGTCCGGAGCCGCTAGTCGGCAGCTGAAGCCGTCGGAGCCGTCGGAGCCGTCCGGAGCCGTCGGAGCCGTTGGAGTCGTTGGAGCCGTTGGAGCTGTCCGGAATCGGTGGAGCCGTCGGAGCCGTTGGAACCGTCAGAGCCGCTAGTCGGTAGCTGGAGCCGGTCGGAGCCGTCGTAGCAGTTGGAGCCGACGGAGTCGGTTGGAGCCGTCCGGAGCCGACGGAGCCGACGGAGCCGTCCGGAGCCGGTCGGAACCGTCGTAGTCGTTGGAGCCAACGGAACCGGTTGGAGCCGCTGGGGCCGTCGAAACCGACGGAGCCAGTTGGAGCCAGTTGGAGCCGTCGGAGTAGTTGTAATAGTCGGAAATATTCTGAAGCGCTTTAATTTCCCGAGATCAGCGATGATTTGATTTTAAAAAACAGCTTACGAGTAAAAAAAGAGTCTTCTTCATTTATTGCTCTGAAGTTTTTTTTTGTATTTCTTTTTAAACAATAAAGTCAAAAACAATTGTTTGCTCCGTATATATATAGGGAAAAACTATGAATCAAACTATTATTGATCTTTATTTTCATAAAAGATGGACGGATGATTGATAGTTATATTCTTTGTCTTGTCCATGTGCCATCATGTTATTCGGTAAAAAACAAGTGCGGCCTAAACCATACACGTTAGTCGATGTAAACAACCGTTGCAAAACTGCCATAATTCTCGTCTGCCTCGTTGTTTCGTATTTTATCAAACCCACCTCCCGTCATAGTTCTATTGATCCTTGACCTCCTTATTTGATTCATTTATATATATACGGCTCCAACCGGCTCCGTCGGCTCCAACTGCTACGACGGCTCCGACCGGCTCCAGCTGCCGACTAACGGCTCCGGACGGCTCCAACGGCTCCAACGGCTCCAACGGCTCCGACGGCTCCAACGGCTCCGACGGCTCCGGACGGCTCCGACGGCTCCGGCTGCCGACTAGCGGCTCCGGACGGCTCCGGACGGCTCCGAGGTCGGAGTTTTGCACCTACCTTCCGGAACCGCTTCCAATTTTGGCGGAGTCATTCGGAAGCGATTCCGGATTTTTGTTGAATTTACCCATCACTAGTCACGGCTTCGGATAGGACACACCCAGCTCATCGACACCTTTTTATTTCAAAATTCCAACCCACCGCTATGCAGTTTCTGTAGCGTTGATATCACCGTTCGTCACATTTTAACGGGATGTCATGTATATACTGCGGAACGCATCACCTGCAAAACAACTCTAACCAAAACTACATTTGTAATATACACCTTTTTAATAAATTTTACAGAAAATAGGTTTAAGTAATTCGAGACTATCCAGTATAAGGTATTTGCAAGCCCCTAATGGCTTTCAAAGAAGAATGTTAGACTTTTAGTGTAGAATTAATTGAATTATAAAAAGAGGCGAATGATGTCAATCGGCGTAGAGTTTCTATAAAAATGATGAAAAAAAAACGTAAACACAACACTCAATCAGCTGATGACAGAAGGCAAGTGTTTAAGCGCAAGTGAGACAAGGCAGTGATGAAGGAAGGGGAGGGGAAGAGAAAGAAATGCATGCTTTATTTTTTTTTCCTGTTATTTGCTCCGTCTGAAATAGTTTGCCCATTTCCCCAACAGATGGCGCCAAAATATACTCGTTCCAGCGCAGATTTTACTGAAGTCTAGCGTAAGAATCTGGTCAAAATATGCGCAAAACCTGTGCAAATTTTGCCCTTTCCCCTGCAGGATTCTGCTCGATTTTGCGCAGTGGGAAATTCATTCCGCTAAATATTGCGAGGTTTTGAGTAAAGGCGTCCCCCGAATAACGACCTCCTCGCGTTACGACGATTCGCAGATACGATGATTTTGATTTTTACAGTTAAAAGCTGGCAGAAGAAATCGAAGTATTTTTTAGTTCTTACTGATAACTGTTGAATACACATTTAAAAAGAATCACCAACTTCCCAATCTTGTATTTTTATAGCGTATATACGATGTTTGAAGTCAAATGTATACATTATCGATTATCATAGATTTTTGCTCGGAAACTTAAAAGGGTATATAGGCCAAGCTAAGATAAAGCTAGGCAAAAAAGGCAAGAAAAGGACAGCAATATCAGCAATAATGATCAGTTATAAAACGCAATCGATAGAGCAAACCTGTGAAGCTTTGGAGCATTCTTTTTTTCTGTGCATATTCGATTTTACAGTCGTTTACTATTCAGAAAACTATTCAGCACAGCCTGATGCAAAACAGAGATTGCTACTTTTTTCGGATGTTTTTTAATGGAGTCAGAACTGCCTAAAGTGAATTGACTATCGACTTAGTTAACGGCACACGCTAGAACAAATTTTGCATGTAAATCCCAAATTTCGCCTGTAAATTGTACTACTGCATGAAATAAAAATGAAGAAAGAATTATGATTTTTAATACATCATTTTAAAATTTGCAACTTACTAGGCACTCCAGAAACTAATCGTAAAGGACGCAACACACGGAACGCTCTCAGCGCTTTCACATCGAAACCATCCTTCATTATACTGGATAATGTGGTGCTGATCATTCTGAAATTTGAAAGAGAAAATTATGGAAATTGTTACTATTATCATTAGAAAAACGGCCTTATTATTACATTAGTTAACAGAATAAAATAACTAATGGCAAATTAAACTTCTTCTTCTTCTTATTTGGCACAACAACCGCTGTCGGTCAAGGCATGCCTGTATTAACTAGTGAAGTGAGCTTGGCTTTCTATGACTTACTGTTACCATAGCACAGCGGTCGGCAAACTTTTGAGGCAAAGGGCCACATTTAGTAAATGATCTAAAGCCGCAGGCCAGGAGAATGCGGTTTTTGTGTTTGTTTGTTTTTGTTTGTTTGTTTGTTTTTTTTTTTTATTTCGGCCTGGCCGTATTAACCCCTTTCGAGGAAGTGTATGTTGTTAAATTTGAAAAAAACCTGTCTATTGTAAGCTGTATTGATTGTGTGGAAGTGTGTGAAATGTAATGATTATNCGCGTGTGGTCAATGCTCGCGAGCTGTTGTGGCGCCTAAAAATGCCGTTAACAATCATTTCGGCGATGAAGTTGCATTTTCACAAATCAAACCAAAAAAGCGCAATGAGTTCAATCGCTGCAATGTAAAAATGACTACGGAATCACTAGCTCACGCAGGAGGATTTTCTGTGCAAGGCGCTGAACCCTAATTCGCATCAACACGTTCGGACCGGCGCTGATTTTCATCAACGTTCCTTTCCGCCGGCATCTAGAACGCAAGTTGATTGTAAAACCGGCATACTGGAAAGTCCACTGGCAGTCCCTGGGGCCTGCCATCGAACAGAACGTGTAAAGCATTAAGCATAACTTTCTTATACGTAGCCTTTTTGCTTTCGTATGGTGTAGATTACACAGATATGCTGAGCCGTCTGCGCAAGGGTGTGAGTGTGCGTGTGTGTGCAAACTGTCGCCGAATGTATGCTCTTCCGGAATGTTATGATCCATCGGTCAAAGAAAGGAAGGTGTTCATGTCAGTGGCGGAGTGGGGGAATCGGGGGCGCCCTAGGCGGAAAGACGAGTTGAGGCCCCTGTCAATGGTAACTGATGAATGGGCGGAGGGGGTACTGGATACTGTTGGGAGATTAAACAGTATACTTAAATTGCCGGCGGGAGGGGGGGCGGTTGCCTAAGGACTCCTACGATCATCGGTCACAGGCCCTAAAATTGTTGCCGGCATGGTGGAGGGGTGGGGTGCAAATGGTTCTGCAGCCACGGGGCCCCAACGACCATCTTTCCGGGAGCCCTTGTCGCTAATACTCTGTCCACTTGTAGACATACGGCATACTACATAATAGAGATTTTCGGCGACCGCCTAGTCTGCCTACTGTTAGATCCGCCGCTAGTTCATGACGGTGTTTTTTTTTTTTATTGTGGAGGTGCATCCTTCCCCCTACCTGCAGCGTATGCACCGGGCAGGAGACAGTGTGGCAGTATGCAAGTTGCACGCTGGATAGGAGCGGGCCCGCGGCACCGCCATCATATCGCACATCTGCATGTCCGTCGTGGGCTCTAACCGCGTATGAACCGTCCGCCGTAGCAAGAGCTGAGTACCCGGCTTCGTGGTACTCAAGGCCTGAAAAGGCCAACATGATCGCGTAGGCCGTAATTTGAAGCATAACAATAAGAAAAAGAACTTTGAAGCGCCATCCGTACCGGGGAAGAGTTTGTCATGACTTTGTTGCTGCCGGGTGTCCCGCTGTGGCGCGATATATCAACGGAATGCAATCGACCACAACATGAACCTACCGATCCGAACCCATTCCAAGGCATTGTCGGTCAATCGGCGTCATGATACCGACTCCAAGCCAACAAACCGCCAGATTCTGGACAGACAGGTACCGCACCATACGCGCACCGTAATATACAAACCCATAATCTTATTTTGTATTGATTCAATTCAAGTTTTGTTTCCACTTGCGTCCACTAGCTTAATTGGAAAGAAATGTGCTACATATCACATCCACGTTTGCTTCGATCTGTCTTTTTGATACCCCCAACAGCAGAGCCGGTCGCAAAGATGGTGGTTCCAATCCATTGATCGATTACGGCTACCTTATCGGTAGATAGGCTGCTGTAGCTATCTTGTAGCGCATCCTCATCCCTAGCGCCGGGCGGGGGATCGCGGCATGATAGAGTGAACGGTCACTTTCCCCGCGCTGTGTGTGTGTCGCGACCCGAAAACTCGAGACAGATTACGACACATAAAAAAAAAAAAATTATTGCCACTATATACTGTGCTACATGATGCTTAGAAGGTCGTTGAAGCATCAAACATGTTCAAATAAAAAATATTAGATTTGTATTAGACGTTCTCCTACGCTTGTTTTAAATAGGCTTCTTCACCCTCGATTGGCACGGGCATCAAATGGTCTCATCAGCAGCGGCACGAAATAAAATAAACCATCAATACACCGATAACACTTTAAATCCCAATCCAGCTTCTCCCGCATCGTCTCAAGGTCACACACGAATAAATAAATGCTAACACCCACCAATAACAATACACAACCGCAATGCACTCATATGAATCAACGCATACACCACAACACCCACTCAGCTGGCGGCGGAAAGCACGTGCAGAAGCGCAAGTAAGGCAAGGCAGGGTGAAGGAGGGAGAAGAAGCGGACGAAAAAATAGGCGCCAATATTTTTGAATTTTTTGACCGTGTTTTTGCTCCGCCGCCAAAAATAGTTCGTCCATTTCGCCTACAGAGGGCGCCAAACCAGAGCAGGCCTGCACAGGAACCGCTGAAATTCCACGCGGGCCAAAATCTGCGCTGGCTTGCTCAGATTTTGATACAAAATCGCAGGAAACTGCTCGAATTTGCGCAGCGGGGCACCTTGGGGTAAATGTAAACAACACCGTATTTTCGAGCAGCTACTCGGATCTTATTCTAGCTTTGAGGCTAGACTAATCTAGACTAAAAATTACAGGCTAGTTTTTTTGTGTGGTTTTGTATGGAGTGTTTACTTTATTGCAGCCTCCAACTGTCAAACTCCATAGAAAAAAGCTGACTAGAATCGTGAAGGGCCTCAGTATGAATAAGCTAGAAAACGCAGAAACAACAACTCTGACTCAAGGCAGAATAACAGAATACGAAATCCGTGGCACTATCAAGAAACTTAAAAAGAAGAATTTACCAGGATTTGATGGAATATTTAAAATCTTGTTAGAACATCTTCAAAGCAGAGCAATTCAATTATTAGTGAATACTTTCCCGGTGGCCTTGAAAAAGGCTACTTTTTGAGTGAGTGGAAACGTGCCAAAGTAATTGCAAATCCTCAAACGTGGGAAAGATTCCACCGTCAAAAGTAGCAGTTGCCAGATAAGTTTGCTTTGTGAATTGGCTAAGCTCTTTGAAACTCTTTTCTACAATAGATTGAAGGACCCAGCCGAGAGCCTCGAAATGCGTCCAGCCGAGCAATTCGGTTTTCGTCCCGGCCATGAAACAATCCATTAATTGCAGCGCTTACATCCCGTCAAACATTCTCACGGTATTTTAAATAAAGTTTGTGTTTTATTCAATAATTATTTTTGTTGTGTGTCGAAAAGATTACTATTTCAATTTTTGTGGATTTTTGCAAAATAAAATGTGAAATTTCAGCTATTTAGTATACCCGTCAAACATTGCGAGGGTTGCGAATGATATCATCTGCTCGAAATCTTATAGTATTGTAAATAATCTTTGAGTTTATTCATGGATTATTTTTTTTTGCGGTAGTATTTGTCGAAAAGATTACTATTTAAATTTTTGTGGATTTTTTAAAATAAAATGACAAAATTCAGGTGTTTAGTATGCTACAATTTGCACTGTTATACCTGATCTTAGGGTGCTATAATTATAACTGCAAAAACTAGGGGTGAAAAACTACCATGGCTCGCAAGCTCTTTAATGCGAGGGCGCTGGGGCGGTGAACTTGTATGCCGTGCGAGCCCTCGCACGCCCTCGCAAATCGCTGTGAATTGCATGGAGGGTTGCAATGTTTGACGGGTTGCATGGCGGGATAATACCCCCCCGTCAAACATTGCGAGGTTTGCGAATGATTTCATCTGCTCGAAATCTTATGGTATTATAAATAATCTTTGATTTTTATTCATGGATTTTTTTTTTGCGGTAGTATTTGTCGAAAAGGTAGTATTTGTCGCTATTCAAATTTTTGTGGATTTTTTAAAATAAAATGACTAATAATAAAAAATCCTCGTTAATAGCTTGGTAATTATTGGTAGCTAAGAAAACAGAAAGAAACGTGCAAGACTTTATCGAAAATTCTCCTTTGAGTTAACAGAATCTTTTGTGCATTTTTTATCTTTTGTAGATAAAATATTTGGATTTAACTCAAAACCTTCGCAATCTTTAACGTAATATGTGCGATAAATTGCTTTTCCTCGAAGTCTACGAAGCTGTGCTTCGCTGTTTGAACAAACAGCTCAATGAATAAATAAGATTTTGTTTGAATATGTTTCCTTAAATTGAATTAAATCTTTTGATATTAACTAGTCTTTCTTTGTCTTACTTACCCGATTAGAACAATCGTAAAATCCAACATATTCCACCGACTTCGAAGATATGCTCCAGGGTGCATGATGAATCCATAAGCAATCAATTTCATCACACACTCAAGAGTAAATATTATTAGAAAGATATGCTCCACTTTTTCCAACATGGCATTTGTTGAATTTGAATCACCGTTTGGGAAAGGTGTGTATGTTGCTAAAGCAACGCAGTTAGCAAAAATCGTTAGAAGAATTAGATATTCGAAAGGCCTGTAAGAGAAGGATAATTAGGAGATTTAAAATTAGAATCTTAACTTGTAACATACGATTTAAAAAATGAGAATTATTTCTGCATAACTTAACGCATGTATCCAAAGAAATCATGATAACACAATTTAATACAGAAAAAAGAACACTACATCACAAAACCAAGAGGGTTTAACATAATCATCTAGTAGATTAAACAATTACTTGCACGATATTACGATGATGATGTTTAAACACATGATTTACTATTCGTTAGTGTATTTATACTCATACGAGCGCTTAAGCTTTTTCGTTAGAAACCATCAGTGTCGTCTATTAGTGCACAGTGGATACAAGCTTCCGCCTAAATATGTTTTTAATATTAATATTTGAAAGCTGCTACTATTTTTGCTTGGTACACGGACTAGCTCCAACCCCTCGGGTGGATGGTGGCATGTGGCTAACCAGGAAGAGGATGAGCATCTCAGAAAACTGGGGGTCTGAACGTCAGGGGAGTAACCCGACGCTAAACAAAATCGTCACGTGAGCGTGGGGCCAACCTCCCAAATCCATGCATTAACTGACTACATAACGCTCAAGAAATTTTTGAATGTACTCAACGATACCGACCTTACGCTATGCCCCAGGACTACTCTTAGAATGCTTAGGCTCATGGAACGTAGTCTGTTAAAATTCAGAACTTATCGAGGAGCCAATATCACTTCCGATCACTAGTTGGTTGGGTTAGTACTACGTTGTAGTGTAGCATATCTACTATACATAGCTTATTATAAACTACACTATCATCTATAAACACATTGTAACAAACTTCGGAAAGCCAAACCACATTATTACAACACATTCATTATAACACATCATAATCATAATAACACATCATCAAATCAATTCACACCATAGCAACATTCCCAGACCATACCGTTCATAGAAAAAAACAAAAGAGATACACTAATCCAAATTAACCGCATCTCAAGCGTTAATGCATCAAAGTAGACTAACAGAGAACGCATAGCAACTTATCGCTAAAGGTGCAGCGTAGGCAAAAATCGACGAACGCACCCGTTCTTTTGCTCGAACAGTTGAAACATTCCAGAACTTTCGAAAAATACTAAAAGCAAAGCATAGCGAATTTATACAATGTATAAATTTCACCTAAAATCAATAACCTTTAATTGCGAAAAAAAAAAAAACATATTCCATAACATCTTTTGAGTATAGATAATACCAACTCCGACCGTGGTAAGTCAGATTCGTTCGGACTGTCAGGATAGGACTATGCTCATCCAACAACTATCGACTTTTCATTTAAAGAGTTTAATTATGTCCTTCTACCCAAGGTAAGGCTTCTAAACTTCATTGAGATGAATGGTGACAAGTGCAGTCCTGTGAATGTGTAGCTCCCGTCTGTGAACTGTGAAAACTTGTGAAATAGAGAGCTAAGTGTGATCTTGTTTTCTTCTACTTGTTACTTAATGTTAGTGTTACCTGTGGTATCATTGTTTAGTATTTGTATTATTGTTTTGTGAATGTAAAACATGGGTGAAGTATCTCGGTCGACTGCGTCACTGCGTTGTCGAAAGTGATTAATCTTTTCTCGGTATGTGTTTGAGTTCGTGCTAGACATACGTATCGTTGACCGTTTGTCAAGACGTGTACACGATTGTAAGTGTTTGATATCGCAGGATGTAGTAGAGTAGTGTTTGTGTGCATTTGCTGTTATCTTTCCCGCCATGCAATTCACAGCGATTTGCGAGGGCGCGCGAGGGCTCGCACGCCATACAAGTTCACCGCCTCAGAGCCCTCGCATTAAAGAGCTTGCGAGCCTTGGTAGTTTTTTCACCCCTAGTTTTTGCAGTTATAATTATAGCACCCTAAGATCAGGTATAACAGTGCAAATTGTAGCATACTAAACACCTGAATTTTGTCATTTTATTTTAAAAAATCCACAAAAATTTAAATAGTAATCTTTTTGACAAATACTACGGCAAAAAAAATCCATGAATAAAAATCAAAGATTATTTAAAATACCATAAGATTTCGAGCAGATGAAATCATTCGCAAACCTCGCAATGTTTGACGGGAAGCGACCATGGCGTACAATTAACTTCTACGCTATTCCAATAATTATTTTAATTTGGTGAATGGCGTGATGCATAAGATCGGTGCACCTTATCACCATGCAAGGCCACGAACATCCAAGCGGAGCGATATGTGCAAACAAACATGAAAGTATTAACATGCTCCAAATCGCAGATCAATCTGAAATTATGCAACATTTTACTAGCCTACGGAGTATACGGAGACCATGTCACAACATTGAATTCGAGTATGGACCGGACTAAGGCGACGAACAGTTGTTTTAAACAGAAAGGGTCATTAAAATAGGATGTCAGACGATGAATAAAACCAAGCTGCCGATATGCATTGTCGATGTCGTAAAAATACTGTTGACGGAACGAGAGTGACGAGTCGAGAATAGTACCGAGTTCCTTAGTTTATATGTTAAGTGAGATTACACAAGAGTCAAGATTATAAACTCGCTTAATAGGGTCCTTTTTACGACGTGCAACACAAGGATAGCGAGTTCACATTCGCAAATATTGATTTGCATGCGCAAATACAACATCATTAATTAATAGAACGGACAATACTGGGCCAATGTTACTTTCCTGCGATGCACCGGACGTACTGCCAAACACGTTCGACAAGCACTTATTGATTTGAACACAGTATGATCATTGGTTTAAATATGATTTTAACCATATGACTAGATTGTTATGAAAGCCAAGCCGGCTCAGTTCGCAAGGAGTAAGTCATGGTTAATCCGGTTAAATGCTGAAATGATACGACTGTGATTGCATCGATCTGTGATTTGTCATCCATTGCGGTTAGGCAATTAGACACGAATTGAGAGATAGGTCGACAATGATCGTTTGAGAACATACCCGTGCTGGCTGGGACTGATATACAGGGTTTACCTAGCCAATCCGGCATCGTCAAAGCGTTATCGGTCGCCGTAAATACTTTTTCGGGCGACGTAAACCCTCAATTGGGCACTGTCATTTTTATTCGAGCCTTGTGAAGTATGAATCGGGTATAGTACAGAATGAATTGGGCCTACTTTATATTTTGTTGCTTTCTAGCTGTAACACAATACTTTTTTTTGCGAGTAGTTTAACTGATATGTAAGAAAAATCACTATTTTTGAGCTTAATAACATAAAAAATTATTCAAATTCTTTTTTTAAATTTTTAATTCAACCCCGTACAATGCAATTTGGTTTTATATTTTTTTAAAATATAATATGTTTGGTGATTTAATAAGGTAAATTTTTTTAGCGATTTGAGAGCACGCAAGGGCTCGCACGCCATACAAGATAACCGCCCCAGAGCCCTCGCATTAAAGAGCTTGCGAGCCTTGGTAGTTTTTTCACCCCTAGTTTTTGCAGTTATAATTATAGCACCCTAAGATCAGGTATAACAGTGCAAATTGTAGCATACTAAACAAGTGAATTTTGTCATTTTATTTTAAAAAATCCACAAAAATTTAAATAGTAATCTTTTCGACAAATACTACCGCAACAAAAAAAAAATAATCCATGAATAAAAATCAAAGATTATTTACAATACCATAAGATTTCGAGCAGATGGTATCATTCGCAACCCTCGCAATGATGCGAGCCCTCGCGCGCCCTCGCAAAACGCTGTGAATTGCATAGCGGGCTGTTATACCTGCTCTTGGGGTGCTATTAGCTGCCAAAACTAGGGGTGAAAAAACTACCAAGGCTTACAAGCTCTTTAATGCGAGGGCTCTGGGGCGGTGAACTTGTATGGCGTGCGAGCCCTCGCGAGCCCTCGCAAATCGCTATCAATTGCATGGCATGCTCCCGCCATGCAATTGACAGCGATTTGCGAGGGCGCGCGAGGGCTCTCCCGCCCTACAAGTTCACCGCACCAGAGCCCTCTCATTAAAGAGCTTGTGAGCCTTGGTAGTTTTTTCACCCCTAGTTTTTGCAGTTATAATTATAGCACCCTAAGAACAGGTATAATAGTGCAAATTGTAGCATACTAAACACCTGAATTTTGTCATTTTATTTTAAAAAATCCACAAAAATTTAAATAGTAATCTTTTCGTCAAATACTACCGCAACAAAAAAAAAATAATCCATGAATAAAAATCAAAGATTATTTACAATACCATAAGATTTCGAGCAGATGGTATCATTCGCAACCCTCGCAATGATGCGAGCCCTCGCGCGCCCTTGCAAAACGCTGTGAATTGCATAGCGGGCTGTTATACCTGCTCTTGGGGTGCTATTAGCTGCTAAAACTAGGGGTGAAAAAACTACCAAGGCTCGCAAGCTCTTTAATGCGAGCCCATATAACAATGGGGAATTATTTCTATGGCAAACGGGGTGTGAGGTAGCGAGAAACAGGTTGCGGCGAGCGAGAAGCTCTATTTATTCAGTGAGAGGGGAATGAAATAAAGGGGGGAGCGAAGAGCAACACATAAGGAGAGCGAGAATGCCATGGCGAGGAGTAACAAAGGATGAGGACGAAAAAGGAGAAAGAAAGAGGTGTTGCCAAAAAGCGGGTGAGAAGCTATGGAGGAAGCAAACAGCAATACATACGGAGAGCGAGGATGCTATAATGAGCGGTGACAAAGAAAGAGAAAGAGTGATATAAAACATGGAGCGTGACAACACATGGAGAGAGTGTAGCTAAGGGGATAAGAGAAGAGCCACACACACGAAGAGAAAGAATATTTGCGCTTGCTATAGCTTGCTCAATTTTCAGACATGCCGCTCTTATAAAAAAGCCGGTAGGTCTTCGCTGATGATCATTTGAATCAATCAAAAAACTTTTTGCGCAACGGTACCGTTTTTATTTACGGTCGTTTGTACGTAAAATCGGATAGTTTGAATGACTACCTTTGCCCATCGACGCATTCGCCTGGAACCGTCTGAAGCCATCCGCAGCCGTCACGAGCTGTTTGGAATCGGTTTCGGATGGATCCAACGAATACGACGGCTCAAGTTACCGCCGTATGGACAGAGTACTAGCTTAGTATGCCGTATGGACAGAGTACTAGCGACAAGGTCCCCCGGAAGGATGGTCGTTGGGGCTCCGAGGCTGGCGAATCAATTTTAGAGCCTGTGACTGATGATAGTAGGGCCCCCCAACGGCGTTCAAACTCCCAACAGCCAGTTTAGTGCCGCTACCACCCCCCCACCCCTCCGAACACCATTTACCATTTACAGGGAGCCTCAACTCGTCTTACCGGCTAGGCCCCCGACACCCTTAATCCGCCACTACAACTACCTTGCGATTATTGTGATCTGATGGCAAGAAACAAGAACGCATTGAATAGTATTTTGTTTACTCATAGCGTAGGCAGGCACGTGCAACCAAGATAGCCGAAAACATTGACGATGGATCCAACGCAACGCCGGTAAAGTATGATAACCTAAATGATTACGCTCTTCCTCAAATATTCTCTTCAATTACAGCAAAGAAACGCAGCGACAAAAAAAAGTGCGAGATAAACGGAGATCCCTCAGATTAAAAAACACAACACAACGCACCAAGAACAGCTGTGCACAATACACACATAAATACAAATACAGAGCGAACAGAGCGGATACAGGTACAAGCCACGCACGGCCGTGGTCGCATCCCCTTTTTTCGCAAACCGCCGTTTGCATATGACGTCATATTCACCAAACCTCTTGTTTTGCTGAAATCAAGAGGTTTTGAGGTGAATTTGTGGTGAAAATTGTTATAAGGGAGGGCTGTAGGGCGGTGAACTTGTATGGCGTGCGAGCCCTCGCGTGCCCTCGCAAATCGCTGTCAATTGCATGGCGGACTGCTAAAACTAGGGGTGAAAAAATTAGGTATAACAGTGCAAATTGTAGCATCCCGTCAAACATTGCGAGGGTTGCGAATGGTATCATCTGCTCGAAATCTTATGGTATTTCAAATAATAGCCGGCATCGCGAATAAATCAGTCGTTTAAAGTTCATTTTGGTTTGACCTAGTTCATTTGTTGTTCATTCCTGTTAAAATAAACGATCGTCAAAACAGTTAACGACTGCTCGAAATGGCATATAGGTAAACACGGGGGAAAAATTCGAGCAGTACAATTAAACGACTGTTAATTTGTATCGCATACGCTCTTGACAGTCGTTTGTTTAACGACGGCATAGGACCTGTCGTTAAAATTAACAAATGAACTCAATGCGATGCCGAATTCTAGCAATTTTAAACGACTCAGGTTAATTTTTAACGACTGTTAATTTTAAACAATTTCTTTCGCGATGCCAGCTAATCTTTAATTTTTATTCATGGATTTTTTTTTTTGCGGTAGTATTTGTCGAAAAGGTCACTATTTCAATTTTTGTGGATTTTTTTTAAATAAAATGACACAATTCAGGTGTTTAGTATGCTACAATTTGCACTGGTATACCTGCTCTTAGGATCCCGTCAAACATTGCGAGGGTTGCGAATGATATCATCTGCTCGAAATCTTATAGTATTGTAAATAATCTTTGATTTTTATTCATGGATTATTTTTTTTGCGGTAGTATTTGTCGAAAAGATTACTATTTAAATTTTTGTGGATTTTTAAAAATAAAATGACAAAATTCAGGTGTTTAGTATGCTACTATTTGCACTGTTATACCTGCTCTTAGGGTGCTATAATTATAACTGCAAAAACTAGGGGTGAAACACTACCATGGCTCGCAAGCTCTTTAATGCGAGGGCTCTGGGGCGGTAAACTTGTATGGCGTGCGAGCCCTCGCGCGCCCTCGCAAATCGCTGTCAATTGCATGGGGGGATGCTATACACCTGTTGTTAAAAAACGAAGCGGAAAAATAATTTAATGCCGAACACGTTAAAGCCTTTTGGTTGTACTTTAGCTGTTGGTTGGAGCGGTAGTGTTGGTGGTGGTGGCGCTGCCATTTTCCTGCACTTTCGACGACATGCTGTTGCTGCTTCCTTGTTCTAAAGCTTGCACCGAAGGGTTGCACGCGCACTGCTCAGAGCGTAACACACTCAAACTCACACACTCACAGTAAAGTTACACCGACAAAAAGTTCAAAGTTCGGTCCCGGTGGACGCGAGCGGCGACAACTACGTGTTACACACTGGGTAGAGGGAAAAAAACAATAGAAAAACACGTAACGCAAATGGTGAATTGGAGGTTGCTGCTGCTGCTGCTGCTGCTGTGTTAGAGGGTTTGAGATGGCGGTGGTGTTGCTGGCTGGGACGGCGGGGGTCGTAGCGGGGTGGCTGGGGGCCGGCTCCTTGGGGCTGCCGGCCTCGACCGCCTGCCGCTTCTCGTTGATGAAGTTCAGGTACTGGGTGAGGCGCAGCACGGCGATGAGCGTCGCGACGTAGTCGCGCACGTCCTCCTTCCGCAGCGATTTNTTTTGAAGCTCATTTTGTTCGAAGTGTCACGTCGGTTTGTCGGTGCTATTAGTATCAGTTGAACTATATACTGTGCTTTGAATGTACATAACTCAAAGCCATACCATATTTTTTAACATAAAAAGAAGCATTGTGATTAAAGCTACATAAAATAAGTTAAATAAGATATTTTTCACCAATAAAAATACAAATCCCCTTATAAAATGTATCACGTACCCGGGTAGGTGGCCGTAAAGATGAAGGTGTATTTTTGATCAAATAAATTGTTAGGAACGCGACTCTTTTAATTTTATAAATTTCATTTAGATAAATTTTTCTTTACGAGCAATCGTCACGACGATAACATTTTAAAGCTTAACGGACAGTTATTAATTCCAGGTAGAAAGAAACGTTAAGAAAGATATGACAATATTTCGTAGAATCAACATACTTCGCAAGCCATCTTTTTATATTTATTCAAAATAATAAAACATAGACAGGAAATGCTATACGAACATGCGTAGCATAAATAAGTTCAGATTTCTATAACGAAACATCATTCTTATACGAAACATCACTATCGCTATCCGAAATAAATAATATCCTTTTCGAGGTTCGCCATACGAATGAAGCATAACGCGATCTGCATACGCACAACTCGGTGCAACAAAACAATAGTTTAGATACGCGAGCGGCCCATCCACGGCAAATAACATAATCAACCCACGCCCACACAACAATTAGAACAGGGTAAAACAATAACGGGCGAACATTTACATCCTCGGTCCTCGCGGAAAAGGAAGGAGACAAGCGATCCAGTCAAAAATAAGAGAAAGGTGTACCCTGGAAAATCGTGTTAACCTAAGAATCAAAATAGAACATACTACATTTTTCATTGTTAATAAACGCTTGCAATCTTAAACTCAAGCTGAAAGGTCGTGATTGTGCTGTTAATTTATTCTTCCCATCGTTTCAGTGGAAAAGCCTGCGGGTAGGCATCGGTCTTGATCTAGTTCATTGATCAGGCCAAAAAGATAATTGTAAAACACTTTTAAGTTTTTTTTACAGAAACGAAGGATACAACACTCAACGTAGGGGGTTTGCGCGAACAACAGCTATTTCTAGAGCATTTAGATTTTCTCGTTCTACGAAAAACTCTTTACTCGTTATGAAGGGTACCTTCTTCTTCTTCTATTTGGCGTAACGTCCTACGCGGACATGCTGGTCTGTATAGGATTTCGATACTTTATTGATTACCACGCAGCCGGATAGTCAATCCTTGCTGTACCACGCGGGGACTGTTTATTCTAGGCTTGAACCCATGACGAGCATGTAGGTAACCGACAGGGTTTTACAGTCCAATAAACAACTGTCCTACTTCTTAATGCAGTGCCTGATTTAGAAAACACACGTTTATTTGATGAAATTATTTGAAGTATGTTTAATCGAAGTCGATAATTATTTAAATCATGTGGACAATGTACAAAAAACGGGTTGAAGTATTAACAAATAGTGGATAATTGTGTTTTCTGAATCGGACATTGTATTCTAATGTTTTTTATTGGACTGTAAAACCCTGTATCACTTATTCTGAATCGCAATGTACTTTAATTTCGTTTGGTAGATATTACCGACAAGAACAACACATTTTAATGTTTATTCTAACTAGTCCAGAACATCGGAAAATCGGGATTTTTAACAGATACGACGGGACATACAATATCCGGTAAAAAAACGTGACTGTCTCGATAAATACCGTCCGTCTGATCAGCCTCCTAAGTTCCGTGTCTGTGCTCAATCGGATGTGATTTTGTCGGAAGGCTGTCCAAATTTTACATGCGACATTTGACAAATAACGTCGGACGTGCGATTTCGTTGTACGACGGAATAAAAAAATTCGTCGGACACCGCATCCGGTTTCATCTATCAAACTAATCTTGTGGGTTTTTTAGGAACAACCTGAAATTAATTTTTCATAAGCATTAATCTATTACAATCAGCAAAACAATAGAAAAATGAATCGAAAAATGATTTGACTGCACGTTCGATAAAATATCATGCATTGGAGCACAGACACGGACCTAAGGGGGCAATCGCCAGCTAATGAAGCGACCCCAAAAAGATATAAGTATCATTAAAATTGTTACGAGTTTCCTTGCAACTATAATGTTTTCTTTTTTCTTGTTTAGTGCATTGATTTCTGGGTTGAAACACACTGATATTTTCGCGGATTCGGAGATATGCGTTTTTTATTTGACGTCTTCAAGAAGAGTTAAATGCAGCTTAAATTTCAGTTTTGGAAAAAAATTAATCTACTTAAAAGCTAGAAATATCAGGATTTCTTCACAAATCGTATTATGTAAATGATAAAGTGTATAAAACTACTGAATAAAAAAAAAAAAACAAGTAATCACATATTTTTAGTCGAAAAACGTGTAATTCGGCCGACGCAGATTCCTCGGGAAAGCATAAGCCGCGTATCTCGCGAACAAACTATTTACAATATCACTTTAGGATTGTAGGATTACTTGAAACAAAATAACTACTGCCAACTTTTTTTGTGCACCTACGAGAATGTTGTGAGCTACTTTAGTTTGTATCAATCTGTTTTATTGATTGTAGGAACCAAGTTTTTTTTCCATTAATCACCATTGCATTACATCTAACATTAAAAATCTACCGCACACATTACAGATAATGCATGCAATTCGTACATCAATACTTTCAAATGATTTATCACATACTTCCATTCTACCACTTTGATACACAGCTTCCGCAGAGGATTTTTCAAAGTAAGGCAATAAAATACACGTTGCGGACGATCGGGGATTACTTTTCCCGGTCGTCTAAGGGGACGTTTCGGTTGATTGCTTGCTCCGGCATCGGCTAACGATGGATCTTCCGCCCCTACGGTAGTTTGAGGCACTGCGCTAACCACGGGCGTCACCCCAGGAGATGTAGTTTTATGCACGGTTTCATCAAGCGCTGGCATCGATGACACATTGGCTGTTTTGTATTTTTTCGTGTTGGCATCCATATTGTTCACATCAAATCATACAACCATTATTAATCAAACCAATCTAGGGAATTAACATGATCTTCTCAGCAAATTACGTTCTTTAAGCAAACACTTAAATGATTTTAAAATCATTTTATCCATTCACCAAACAACTCATGTTACACAACATGGTAACTCATATCTTCTAAAAAAACAATGATATTCCACTTGCCAACTGTTGTCGTTGATCAACAAGGCGTACTCACAAAAAACCGCAGCGGTTTCCTCACAGATTTCTGACTTGGCCACGGAATTTACGATCCAACACAAATTTGCCTAGAGAGTACTGAGAGCAAAGCGCACCGAATGAGAACATGAGAGAGGAATTGGTAATCCTACTAGCGTATGAGCGATCCGCTACAACCACCGATTTTCACAAGATCTAAAGAAAGACTGATTTCTTGTTTGCTCATCGACATTCAACGCTCTGCTCAGCTTCAGTCTTCTTTCTAACATTAGTACAAAAAACTGTATCTTATATGTAGTTGTGTATCATGAGATTTTAGTCCTCATTATTTGAATTCAAATGTCTTAAAACCTTGTTGAAGTATTTATGAAAACTCGAAAAACTTTCCACAAACACGAAATGGTTATAATGATTGATCAAGAAAATTAATAAAGTCTATTTATTTTGCAGCAAATAGCAACCAAAACAATCGTTAGTTGGTGATTTTGCTTAACCAAATACATTAATTTTTTTAGACTGGAATGCAATGCGACGTTTTCTTGTAGTGTGAAATAAGCGTGTCTAAAACTGCTGAGTGTCAATCGGCGTTTCACACGGCTTAAGGTGCTATTTTTGGATATTACACATGACGCAATGGCACGATGTCGTTTGTTACAATAAGAAAGGATATTTTTAAACATCATTCTAAAAAGCAGTTTGCATAGATTACATGAATGTATTGGAAAGGCTATTGCAATCGAAATGCATTTACATAAACGTTAATTTAGTTCATTTTTTTGTTAATTTATCTTGATTATTGCTGTGCCTAGCTAGAAGATGTTGCAATATTTTTTGTAACAATTGCGTGTTTTTGTTGAAAAAGTAGGTCAATTTTGTAAAAAAAACGTACTTCAGCGTTTCAATGTATTTTTATGGTGTCGTGCCGGTGTGTATCAAAAATATAACATAATTGCATGAATTTTACAGTGAAATATGGCGATAGCTTGCAAAGGCTGGTTTACTAATGAACGGTTTATCTTCCAGTGGCAGAATATCACCAGTGGCTAGGTATTTTTGAAGTTTCAAGAGTGAATTTTTATGGGGCATTCTAAACCAAAACAGGAACGAGAAACAAATTTACTTGTGAGCGGTGGTAGGGACCTTTGCATGTGGCCTCGAGACCCACGCTGACGCTTAGATTGCTTCAATTTCAAAAACCATGCCAGTAAGAGCTTCATACAAGACTACAGAATTATTTCACAGCATAATGTATCAATAGATCGGGTACTTCTTCCCACATGACTTCGGTTCCCTCCGATCTAGCATTGTACATTGCAATGTTCTTGTCGTATTTTTCTCCCAAGAATTGAGTCATTTCCATTACCTCAAATTGTCTTACAGGGTTTTACAGTTCAATAAACAATTGTCAAGATGCTGAAAACAAAGCCTTCTTTAAAAAAAAAACATAATTGGCTACAACTTGTAAATACATTTGTATTTTTTGTACACTTTCCACATGATTTAAATAATTGTCTACTTTGATTGAATAGCTGTCAGATCTGGCACGGTTTATCTAGATTCATCAAATAAACAAACAAAGAAAACGTTTTCAAAAATCATCTCATGCAATAAAAAAAGTATTTTTTTTGTTTTTTGTTTAAGTAAAAACCACAAAATCTCATCAATTAATTTATGTTCTATGCCAACATTGCATCTACCAAAACAAACCATCTCGGATCTGACAGCTATTCAATCAAAGTCTACAATTATTTAAATCATGTGGACAGTGTGCAAAATGCAGATTGAAGTATTTACAAGTGGTAGATAATTATGTTTTTCAAATCAAGCATTGGCTCACGCTATGGCTTCAAACAAACCGCGGTCATACGTCACTTTTGTACTATTTACGGTATATACCATATCGAATCTTGTTTAAAATGGTAATCTTACTTGTAAAACAAGATTTTAAGCATTGGAAATCAAGAAAGCGTCTTTGCAGGTTTTTTTTTTTCACATGTTTCACAAATATTTCGCACACTATATAGAAACGTTCGGCCCAATAGCAAGGCTGAACAAGGCGATCATTGCGTCATACTCTTGGTAGGGGAAAGCAAAATGGGCCTGTGGGGCAAAACGGGCACCTTCTATTTAAGCATTATTTGACTACAAAGATACTTTCCAATGCTCAAAATGCATTCATTAGAGTGTTCTATGAACACCATGAAAGTTACATAACCCTCACATAACAAATAACCAAGAAAAATGCAAAATAAAGCTTAGTAGCATATTGATTTAATTTTTGCCACTTCGAAAATAAGCTTAAACCAGTGTCACAGGGTTGAAGTTTTACATGATATGTTTTTAAAAATATGATATTTCTATAATTTTTTTCTGAAGAAAGCAAGGTAATTGAATGAGTATTTTTACTAATAACAAAAAATACAAAAATTCTTCAGGTGGGGCAAAATGGGCAGATGCTTTTGATATACGGCGCTTGATGAAGCTATGGTGTAGTAGTTGTCGCCTCAAAATTGATAAGAGGTACAGCTTCAAAAGATTCGATTTTGTAGATCATAACGTGTAAAAACTGTTTTAATTTTAATAACATATTTTTGGAAGAATTTTAAGGGTTTCCTGAACAACTAAAGACAAAAGATAGAACGAAAATACATTTCACGAAACGAGCGCAAAAACATAAACCATTACCTAAGCGCAGTTGTTGTGACCCAAATTGCCCCACCCGCCATGCAATTGACAGCGATTTGCGAGGGCACGCGAGTGCTCGCACGCCATACAAGTTTACCGCCCCAGAGCCCTTGCATTAAAGAGCTTGCGAGCCATGGTAGTTTTTCACCCCTAGTTTTTGCAGTTATAATTATAGCACCCTAAGAGCAGGTATAACAGTGCAAATAGTAGCATACTAAAAACCTGAATTTTGTCATTTTATTTTAAAAAATCCACAAAAATTTAAATAGTAATCTTTTCGACAAATACTACCGCAAAAAAAATAATCCATGAATAAAAATCAAAGATTATTTACAATACCATAAGATTTCAAGCAGATGAAATCATTCGCAACCCTCGCAATGTTTGACGGGTATACTAAATAGCTGAAATTTCACATTTTATCTTGCAAAAATCCACAAAAATTGAAACAGTGATCTTTTCGACACATAACATTGCAACAAAAATAATTATTGAATAAAACACAAACTTTATTTAAGATTTCGAGCAAATGATACTACTTCCAACCCTCGCAATGTTTGACGGGATCCCGCCATGCAATTGACAGCGATTTGCGAGGGCGCGCGAGGGCTCGCACGCCATACAAGTTCACCGCCCCAGAGCCCTCGCATTAAAAAGCTTGCGAACCTTGGTAGTTTTTTCACCCCTAGTTTTTGCAGTTATAATTATAGCACCCTAAGAGCAGGTATAACAGTGCAAATTGTAGCATACTAAACACCTGAATTTTGTCATTTTAACTTGTATGGCGTGCGAGCCCTTGCGTGCCCTCGCAAATCGCTGTCAATTGCATGGCGGGTAGGGTTGCGAGGGTTGCGAATGATATCTTCTGCTTGAAATCTTATGGTATTTTAAATAATCTTTGATTTTTATTCATGGATTTTTTTGTGGTAGTATTTATCGAAAAGATCACTATTTAAATTTTTGTGGATTTTTTAAAATAAAATGACTAAATTCAGGTGTTTAGTATCCCGTCATGCAATTCACTGCGATTTGCGAGGGCGCACGAGGGCTCGCACGGCATACAAGTTTACAGCCCCAGCGCCCTCGCATTAAAGAGCTTGACTTTTTAACAGTTTGTTTACATATGCCCTTTTTGCCCCAGGGCCCATTTTAGTCCGCGTGTCAAAATAGTAAAACATCAACTTTTATTTTACACTGTTTTCATGATTTTAAGTTGTTTTCATTCTATGTGGCAATTTTATTCCATAGATAAAGAGTGGAGCCATGCAATAATGAAAGAAAATTTGTATTTCGTAACATATTAAAAGGAATAATCAGTAAACATGCCCATTTTGCCCCTCTTTCCCCTATTGGTCTTCATATACATAGTGAAAGTCTTTATTTATTTTATTTTTTTATTCAAGAGACGGTCCGAAAGAAAGTCTATATTTTGAGTGCCAAAGTCTTTCTAACGAGAGAAAATCCTGTATCCCTTAGCTGTACATCGCCACAGACACATATTTGAATCGGCGAATACAATCGTCATCAACTTTTTTTTATATTTGAGAAAAAAAATAAAAAGTTCAAAATAACCAATACAAAATTGAAAAAAAAGATAAACCATGTAATTAAAAATAAAAATGTATCATTACTTTTCCCAGTGCTCATAGCATCCTACCCTCCTAGCACAATTCGTTATTTAAAAAGTAAAATAATGATTTAGGCAACTACTTTATCTTGGTCGGCATTTTTTTATTGCATGAGCACTTTAGCCGTTTGATTCATTTGATATGGCTTCGTCAATAATGCTGAAACCTCCTGCATTGGATACAAACAATGTATTACAGTTTTTTGATATGTGTATTATAATATTTCACTTCATTTCATTTCATTTCATTTATTAATTTCAATATGTCTGCCTCTGGGGTTGAACATATTATTGCTTAAAACCTAGTTGGCCCTTTTGGTACTAAAACTAACTGTAACTTAACTAAACTAAGGGGAAATAGAAAAGGATATAACAGAATGGAAATCCATAGTGAAAGGAAAAATAAGCAGCGGATGAGAAGAAAATATTTAAAACAAAAAAGAAATTAAGAATAAAAGAGACATATTTATAAAGAATAACAAATAGCCGGAACATTAAATTAGAAATTAAAATCGCGATAATGTTCATTGAATTGACGCAAACAAATTAGCCACTGGTCGTTAATGCCAAACGCTGTGTTGCGGAAAGGTATTGCAAGAGCATTCCGATTTCTTAAACACCTGGAAGGAACATACCAACTAAGTTGGGAAAGCAAG
>VTWG01002153.1:0-28912 GCA_008817895.1 Anopheles fontenillei
AAATGCTACCCCGGCAGAGATAGTATATGGGCAAACTTTGCGTCTACTATCAGAAATATTCAAACCAGACACACACTATTTATCCAGTGACCATGAGTTCATGAGTACAGTTAATCTTGTAAACCCTATAAGAAACTTTAATTTTTTGAACTCTTTACAGGCTTGCGATAATGAAAAAATGTTTCAATAAGAAGAATAAGAATAAGAGGAGGAAGAACAAGAAAAAAAACTAAAAAGAATATTTCTCGAAATTCAAAAACAATTTGAAACACAAAAAATGTTTTCATTTTTTTAAATAAAGGTGTCCCTCGAGACTGTATTTGGAACCGAAATAATGTCCCAAAACAAAGCGTTAGGCGAAAAAGTTGTATGTCGAATATCTGTCAATGTTGAGATAATAACCGAAGTTGAAAAGGCGAAATCTATGATATCGTGATTTTCATTTGAAACAATGTTTGATAATGTATTAATTTTACACCAAAGTTCGTTTATGCGATTTAGATATTGAATATTGGGTAGTTGTAGAATCTTTGGAAATGTGTGTGTAACGGTTATCAGCACAGAAAATAAAAAAAAAAAACATAAATTTCTCAATTCAATTCTCATTGGCAACTTTTCACTGTCAAATTCAAAATCGTCGTATCGGGGACGCCTGTATATGAAATATTGACATAGTAAACACTGTGACATTCGACCAGAGCATTGACTCCGTTCACCGAAGTTCGTTCACCGAAATTCGTTCGCCGCGACATTATGTGACCAGATTCATGTGATGTATGCTCATTTTGAAGAGAGCGCAGAACGGCTTTCGGCGAACGAAGTCCATTCTATGGCGGACTGTGAGGATGAAAATGAATGCACACATGCTATAAAAGATAAATTTGTATTTTTTAAATGTATTTATGGATATATTTTGAGTGTATACTTGTTTGTGTTTTGTTTTACAAGGAGTGATAAATCTTCTTAGACACTCAAACATACCGTCTTCTTCTCGGAATTCTGTTATTATAACAGGGAAATCGTTAATCTGTTTGAATAGTGATTTGGAGCGATACTAAAAGGAAAAAAATAATAGAAAATGAGGTAATAAATGATAAACTCTTTTTTGAAGCAGTTGAATGTCCATATGAGTGACCATTAATTCCATCTGGTCCATCTACTCCAGTGCGTATTGTCGGTATCACAAATGGATTGCGAGTAACAATGTCTATAGAAGGGAATTGCTTGTTTAAATGCACATTCACTCCCATGTATCCTCCACTGGTACCAACTCCGTTAACACTGTTGGAATGATCAATAGGACTTCGTGGTGTAACAAACTTTATGGTTCCTACTTTTCCTTGAACATTCGATTGTTTATTGCTATTAATTGATGAATCCGACACATCGTTCAGATCCTCTGTAGATCCATATTGTTGTTCTTCGTCATCTGGAGGAAAAGATACCTTTAATTTCCCTTGCTTGTAACTGTCTTTAGTAACTTCATTATTACTGAATTTCGTTGCATAAATTTTGCGATTGCGACCAGGAATTTCTGAAATGAAGGGTAGAGGTATTATCATGAAAAAAATCAGAATTATAGTTTTATTACCGTAGAGTCGAATGCTACTATCTACTTCTCCTAGAGAATTTTTAGCAATGCACCGATAAGAGCCCACGTCTTCCTTTTGAAACGAGCGCACTGTCAATGACATTTTAGCTTCATATAATGATTTAGTAACATCTTGCACTTGATATTTAGGCGAGGACACGAGCATTTCACCTATAAAGTAAAAAACAGATATTATTAAGCAGGAATTATATATCATAATAATTATAACGTAATGATTAAACTAAAATTAAAGGCAACAACAATTCTTCACATACCAGTATCTTTAACCCAATAGTTTATTGACTTAGGCGATGCTTCTATTTGACATTCTATCGTCACGTCTGTTCCTAGTGGAGCTCCAACAAGTTGGTTAGGTACTTGTATTACAGGATGAACTAAAATGGCATAAAAATATTCACCGTAAGAATTAATAAATTGCCTTGAAATATGTACCGATAGATCGTATCATGCGCCCAGACATGTTAAGATAATTTCACGGCGTGAAGCGTGAAAAATTATCAAAAATCAACCCGCATGACAAAATCGAGCAGTTTTGTAGCTCGGATTTTCGATCGCTTTCCGCCAAAAGCGATCGAAAAAGCGAGCAAAAATGTCAGGGAAAACGCTTGGATTCCGATCGAAGAAATATTTCAATCCTAAAATTTCAGCGCTGATGATTTAGAAATATTTCATTTATAAATTTGCAACAAGTTTGAATGAAAAATATTTCACAGCCATGAGCTGTGAAATATGTTTGCAGTTTGAGTTTGAGAAGTTTTCGATCGCTTTGCGCAGCGGGAAGTTTGAATGCGAAATATTTCACAGCCATGGGCTGTGAAATATGTTTGTAGTTTGAGTTGGAGAAGTTTTCGATCGCTTTGCGCAGCGGGAATATGGTTGAAACATTTCACGCCTAAACGTTTTCACCCGACATATACTACATCTTGTATGGTGCGTGGACATTCGACGAAATAGCAAAATTATCATTCGCTCACATATGCTGTGACTACCCCGCTAAACATTGCGAGAGTTTCGAACAGTATATTTAACCCGATTTTGATTAAAATTTTTGTGAATCTTCATTATTTTACAATAAAATAAGCTTTCTTCACCGTTCTTTGTCTAACTGATCACTAATTGGATTTTTTTAATTAAAAATAAAGACTGTGAAATAAAGAAGTCTGATTTTACTGAAGGTTTTATAACAACTAACTAATCCGTTATGCGTTGGTAGACTACTGTGATCTACATATACGTTTGACAATTACACGATTGCTAGATAACAACACCCCCTCTCAATCGCTGACTCCAATCTTGCTTCTGAGATATTCAAATAGGTTTGCATCCAAAGCTTTCGTTGATATATCCGCTTGCTGTTCACTAGTACTTATCGGTTCAATCTTAACATTACCAGCAGCAACATGGTCATACTGTCGACTGCTTCCGGCTTGCCCAAGATACTGTTGAACCATATACCTTAAACAAGAAACCAGTTACGGACTTGCGATCTTCTGCATCAGACGCCCAGTCAGCATCGACATATCCTTCGAGTGGTCTACTTCCTGGATTTTTCTCATAGTGAAGTCTCATAGTAGCGGTTTCTTTAAGGTATCTCACGATACGCTTAAGAGTTTGTCAATGATCTTCTGTTGGTGATTGTTGAAATCGTCCCATGTAAGCTACGGGATAGCACAAATCAGGTCACACACATAGTATTTGATACATCAAACTGCCTAGGGACTCTCGATATGGCTGTGCAGTATGATTTCCTTTTCGACTCAACTGAAGTCCTTTCTCCATCGGGGTCTTCGCTGGATTACATTCCAACATTCCAAACTTTTCTAAATTTTGAACGCCCATTTGGTGTACGTGCAAGCCACGATGGACGGCAACAGCTAGTACTACTCTCACTGTCGACAGCCTAGAAACGGGTGCAAACGTGTCTTAAAAGTCAATTAAAAGTCTTAAAAGTCAATGACCCGGGCCGTTGTGGAAACCCTTTGACTCCAAGTCGTGCCTTATACCATACCTGTTGTCCGGTTTATCCTCCTTCAGCTGGAACACTCACTTTGTTTTTAGCGGTTTTACACCGGCTGGACACACTGTCAGCTTCCAAACATAGTTGACCTTCATGTAGTTTAGTTCGTCTTGTACCGCTTGGTACCATCGGTCACGATCCTCACAAGCATTAATGTCGTTATACATTTCTGGAACGTCTGAAGCGAACGGAGGGCCAACAGCACAAGCACTAAATCCGATAATATAGTCAAGAAACTTTCCGGGAAATCGGCGTTCCCGTTCGCTACGCCTCCTAGACTGTTTGCCACTAGGGCCGGAAGACAAGTCAAGATCTAGATGCGAAGGGAGCGCGGTATCTTCTGCTTCCGCTGCTTCTTCATCGTCATTACACGATTGGACTCCATCGCAGTCAAGTGATTCAGTTGAAGAGTTTTCCCCATATTGTTCGACAGGATCTTCTTCTTCCGGATGTACATTAACAGCATCCTCGATCACTTCTTCCTCGATTACTTCTTCTCCTTCTTGCTCGTAGGTAAGCGGTACAATTAATTTTCCGTTATTTTGTGTATCATTCGTCCATGGAAAATATGTTTCGTTAAACTTCACATCACGAGGAATAACGATTTGTTTAGAATCTGTCGACTTTTTGCATCAAGCTTCTTTCTTTGTTGATTCGGCACCTATGCAAATGCTTGACATCCAAAGACACGAGCCTTTTCCAGACTTGGCTTTCTTCCATACCGTAGTTCAGCAGGCGTATCGTTCTTTGATATCGCAGACGTTGGACTTCGATTTAAGATGAACACAGCTGCTAGCATAGCTTCACTCCACTATGACTTGGGCGCATTTGATCCAATCAACATAGTACGAACCTTTTCGAAAAGAATTCGGTTGAACCGTTCCGCGGCCCCGTTCTGTTGCGGTGAGTAGGCTACTGTTGGCTCCACCTGAATTCCCATCGCCTTGTAGTACTTCTGTTGATTATTCGAAAAATACTCACGTCCCTGGTCTACAGTGAGTTTAAAAATTTTCGTACCAAACATCGCAGTCGCCATTGCTGAAAACTCTTTGAATTTTTCAAAGACCTCCGATTTTTTACGAAGCAAATACACCACAGCAAAATGGGACTGATCGTCTATGAACGAGACGAAGTAGCGATGACTTTCCCACGATGGCGTGTCGATCGGTTCACATACGTCAGATTGGATACGCTTCAACGGTCGGGTTGCTCAGTCTCTGGCATAATTGAACGGCTCTCGACAGTGTCTACCCAAGACGCACACGTCACAGAACTTGAGCTTTTCCGGTTTGAAGCGCATGCCGAGGGCAAGGTCTTCACGGATCATAGTAGACATTGCACCTTCACTGATGTGACCCAGACGACGGTACCAAAGATCAGCGTACTCCACTACAGCCATACTTGCATTAGCCCGTTTAATTTTCAATTCAATAGCATACAAATTTCCTCGCTGTTTTCCGGTTGCAATTATTTCGCCATTGATTTTCATTATCACATTCGTTTGTTGAAATATTAACTCCACACCAGCCTTCATTAGCTTTTTCACAGACATGAGGTTTTCTCTTACAGTCACACATACAAAACGTTTTCTGGGCTCATCAGAACGCCATGGTTGCTCATTCCGTTTATAACGCCGCTTTCTTTCTTTGGCCACGGGAGATTCCCCATTCTTCGCTACATCGATGAAAACTGGCTGTTTCAAGTTTTCCACGGTTGTAAAAAACTTTTGCAAATTTACCATGTGGTCACTAGCTCCTGAATCTAGCAGAAATTGAAGCTGATCACCGGTTTGTACCCTACGTCCGATTCCATCCTCCATGAACACAACTTGTCTTGATTCACTGGCAACATTGGTTTTCGTTTTCATTCGGCAGTTCTTTTTTATATGCCCTTTCTTTCTATAGTTGTGACATTTTCCGTTGAATTTTTCAAAACCGTTCCTATTTCGATTTTTTCCAGCGAATGCAGTAGGCTGCTCCTGAGAATTTTCGATTCTATCCAAGCGCTTGCATTCATTACCTAGCAACCGGGTCTTCATTAACTCATACGTTAATTGTGATTCTGGAAGGTTTTCTAATGCCGTCATCTCCGGACTCCGGAAGCGTTAACTCAAAACCGAACAGACGTCACTTTCTTCATGTTTTAATCCGGCTACTCGAAGCTGCCGAACCAGATCCTCAAATTGTTGAAGGTGGGCGCGCAACGATGTCCCTTCCTTCAACTTCAGACGAGCGATCTGGTTCCTTAAGACCATTTGCCTTCCCGAGCATTTCTTGGCGAATGTATTCTCTAGTGCTTCCCACATTTCCTTCGTAGTGCATTTTTCTCGAATACATCCCAAGTATTTGTCAGAAATGAAGCTCACCAGTAGAGACATTGCCTTCGCGTCCATTTCCTCGAACTTGGCCACTTCACTGGCCACTGCACAGTGGGCAACGGCCATACAAACGCCGGGATGAAAATCAATTCCTCGTGCTATAGCAATTTTTCTTCATTCAATACAATGGCTTTTACTATACAGGGTAGTCCTATACTAAAATCGTCAAGACAGCGAATAAAACTTAGTAATTAGCGCCCTCAATATTGCATTATTGCGTATCAGTTAACAGCAGCAATAATAATTGAAGAAGTTTCTGACTGAAAAAGAATTTTTGAAGTATTACGCGCAAAAAAAGTTTTGTTTTTCATGGTTTGTTTGGAAAAGAGCTGATTCCTATCTTACGACTTTTTTTAACTGTTTTTCCTCTCTTCAGCTTTGTTTTTCGCCTGTTTGTTACAAATTCCCGTTTATGACAGGTAGCTGGATACTGGTGGTGTATGGCTCATACAACAACACGTCAAAATCGCTCGCGCTATTTTCTAGAAAAAGTTCAATAATTTTCGGGGTCTCAGATGGTTGCAGCTAATTTTAACGACCAAATGTAGGAAAAATGTTGATCTTTCCTATACAGGGTTTCCCACGATTTATTGGTCAGTTCCCATGATTTTTTGGTGCGTTCCCACGATGTTTTGGTCGTATCCCATAGACTTTTGGTTCGATCCCATAATTTATTGGTATTTTCCGATTGGATATCAATACAATTAGACCAAAAAATTCTGGAAAACGACCAAAAAACCGTGGGAACGCACCAAAAAAATATGGGAATCCACCAAAAATTAATGGGAACCAACCAATAAATCGTAGGAAACCCTGTAATATACGACTCACGAGTGAAATCGAGTCGAATCATAAAAAAAATCACTCTCCAAAATGAAAATATCCAAAAATTCAGCAGTGATGTTTGGTTTTCAATCATTTATGAAGTTTAAAAACAAGTGTTTCAAAATATTCAGACATAACATCAAAGTATAACAAAAAACCTTTCCAACGAAACATTGATCATCAAAATCTCAGCATCATATACTAAAATATGATGGTTTATGTTTGGTCGAAAAATAGCTCAAATTTGGGACAAAAACACAAAGTTTACACTTTGACGGTCTATATCTCAGTAAGTTTAAGATAAAAACGTGAAATATTTTGGTTTAAACTAAGTTTAAGTATCTATTTTAAGAAAATGATTATGGTGTTAACCTGCGATGAAGTTGGTTTTTCGATACAGGCGTTTGCCTAATGTGCACCGATGGAACGTCCTTTATGTCCTGTCCTGTGCATGTCGCCCATAACATAAAGACGTCTGTTCTTACTGAAGGTTTTATTACAAGTAACTAATCTGTTATGCGTTCATAGACTACTGTGATCTACATATACGTTTGACAATTACACGATTGCTAGATTAAAAAAAAATACGAATACGCAAGTTTTTAGAAACCTATAAAGTAGTTTAACAAAAGCTAAAATTATTGTTTGCTAAGAGCTTAAATTATAAATGCATTAACTATGGGCGAAAAAACCTGCTTACCCTCACAAGCTGCTTAATTGCGAGGGCACTGGTGCTATCAAGTTGAATAGAGTACCGCTGTGCAATGCGACGGAAGAAATCATGGCGTTCGGAGAATTTTCTCATGCCTTCTTTTTCCCTCCAACGGCAAATTTGTCAAGCAGCTCGTCGAGCTACCCGTCCCTGGCTCCACCTCATACCCCTCACCTGAGCGCGATGACCAAGGTTTGGATGTGTTGGTGCGTCAGACGGCCAATCGCTGTCAGCCGTCGACCGTGCTTTTTCCCTCCATAGCGCTCTTTCTCGCATGTGGTCAATGCTCGCGAGCTGTTGTGGTGCCTAAAAATGCCGTTAACAAACATGGCGGCGATGAAGTTGCATTTTCACAAATCAAACCAAAAAATCGCAATAAGTTCAAACACAGCAATATAAAAATGACTAAGCCCGCTTGGCAAAGAGTAACTCATTTTGATGCCTCTCGCTACCCCTGGCCCTAGTTTTAAAGGAATCATTCGATACACTCGCACTCCACTACCCCATCCCATGGAAAAACGCTCCCACCATCGAGGTGTTGACCAAAATTTCGCTGTGTGCATGAGACACACACTCGCACTCCTCCAGCCCTCCATAACCGATCGCTCCCACCGTTGCAAAGATGGGAGAAATTTTGCTCTGAGCGTGAGACCCTGAAGCGCAAGAGATGACACTATGTGTGAAAGACAGTCATAATTCGATATGGTCAAAATGCGTCGATTGTCGTTTTATTTATCTGGTAATGGGAGCCTTCACGATTCTAGTTAGTTTTTTGTATGGAGTTTGACATTTGGAGGCTGAAATCATGTAAACACCCCATACAAAACCACACAAAAAACTAGCCTGCGATTTTCAGTCTAGAAAATTTTAGCCTAAAAGCTAGAATTAGATTCGAGTACCTGCTCGAAAACACGGTGTTGTTTACATTTATCCCAAGGTGCATTAAAGAGATCAGGTGGTGGANGCTGGCGGCGGAAGGCACGGGCAGAAGCGAAAGTAAGGCAAGGCAAGGCAGGGTGAGGGAGGGAGAGGAAGCCGACGAAAAAATGAGCGCCAATATTTTTAAATTTTTGACCGTTTTTTTTTTGCTCCGCCGCCATAAATAGTTCATCGATTTCGCCAACAGATGGCGCTAAACCTCCTCCGAAACCGATCGACAAAGCGAGTAGAAATGTCCGACGTCCACGTTCTCTTTCTTCCCTCCTTCCCCTCTTCTCCATCTTTTCAGCTTGCTTTATCTTTATTGGTTCTTGCTCTCTTGCTACATTGAGCGAAAGGCTGAGAAGTTTTCGATCGCTTTGCGCAGCGGGTGATAATGGCCGAAAAATAGTTCACACCCACGTTCTCTTTCTCTCCTTCTTCTCCTCTTCCCCTTCCTTTCACCACGCTTTATCATTATTGGTTCTTGCTCTCTACCTACATTGAGCGAGAGGTTGAGAAGTTTTCGATCGCTTTGCACTGCGGGTAGCGCTCTCAGTTTGGCTTTCTCGCAGTGGCTTGCTGGTGTCGGTATCTCGCTCGCACTAGTGCAGCGAGTTTTCTTCGTGCGATCCCTTTCTTGCTACCACACAAAATCGTCAGTACAGTTTAAGCATTCGCAATGTGAGGCCGCGCGCGTGTTAGCCTAAGTTCCGGGCGCTCAATGTAATTTGAAATGAAGTGTTGAAGTGTTATTTATTTCAATTCACATTATTGCGGCTTCAGTCGTATTTTCAAGTGGTAAGTGTTGTTGTGTGCATTGAAATAAAGCAGCGTTAATCTTTCATAATTTAACATGAATATGTCAATTACGTTGCTTTATTTCAATGCTTTTTTACAGTATTCAACATAAATAACTGGATACAGGACCGGAAAACGCGCTAATAATTCACCTCCTTAATAAACACACCTTGCTGCAAATGATATGCTCATCATGGGTTGAAATCTTGTGTTGCGACAAAACTCAGCGCGCTAGATAACTGGGTTAGCAACGAGCACATTATAGAGTAGTAACATGCAATATATGTCGCAAGAAGCGTGGCTGAGAAGCACTCCATGGTGATGTCAACACCACCAACGATTGCGCTTGCTCCACTCTTCCGGCCCGATCGGTTGAGACTAGTGATGAACGGGTCGACCCGAACCTATCGGGTCGGAGCCTTCCGTAAGCGACCCGGAGTCGTTCGGGTCGACCCGAAAGGTACAAGAAGGTTCAATAGGTGCAACAACTCCGATCCGGGTCGACCCGAATTCGCTACACCCGCGGGTCGGAATGAACCCACCTTGGCCCGACTCGACCCGAACTCGTTGCACCAACGGGTCGGAGTCGCTTATGCTTTCTCGCACCTACCCATCAGTCGGGTCGACCCGAATTCATTGCACCCGCGAGTCGGATTTGATACCAACTCCCTCTTGACGCACCCACGGGACGGAATCGATTCCGACTGGCTCGCACCCGACTCTGGGTCGGGTCGTGAAATGAATCGTATGACCCATCACTAGTCGAGACCTATCGTGGAAGCCGCTGAATCGTGAAAGGTTTTAAAATCCCCTAACTGCAGCAGGCAATCAAGTGTTTCAAAAATATCACCGAAACTTCTCCATTCTAATTACGACGAAACCCCTGATACTTACAGTGTAGTTCTAGCCAGCTCAACATCGGAAGTGAACAATTCAATCCCGTAAAATACATTTCAATAATAACAATGGAAATTCGAATGATCTGTTATTGGTTGCTCGATATACGCTCGACATTCATTTGACAAAGTTGAATAGCAAGTTTACGGATTGGAAATGAAGCTTACATTGTTGAGTTTGCTAGAGAGGCACTGTATAAGTTGTTGCAGCAATAAAGAGAAACTATACTTTGAGATGATTTTACATTTTTTTAATTTTTTTTGTGCTTCGGATTGCGCAATCTTTTTTACATCCAACGAAAAATGTATGATAACCCAAGCGAAACCTTGTATATCAGATAGTATCGAATAAAAAAACTTACAGTGTATGCTCAACGAAATCCGCTTTGATACTGAAGGAGGTACTCCATTGGATGCGATGCATAAATACGAACCCATCTCGCTTCGTGAAATTTTTGTCAGTTTCAGAACTTCCCCGCGGTATGATGGTACTGAAAATTGTAAAAAGATGTTAAAGATATTTGATGACCTGTCCTAAATAAAAAATTTCAATTATTTTATTTTGATGCATAACAAAAAGTTTTATCATAAATCAAAAACAATCTTAAATGAAGTGAAAAATGTACGCAACATTGAACAAAGCTTTTTGATGAAACTTTGAGCCTTTTGACTGCACATTCAGCGGAAAATCACAGTTTTCTCTCATTTTTTCCCCTTCTCCAACCTTTACAATGTTCGACCGTCAATCTCACAGCCTCAATGCTTTCCCACACCCGAACGCTTCCACCATAGTGGTTTTCGTTAATATTTTACGCTGTTTATCAGGTATGTGCTTACACTTTACCAACCCTCCATATCCAATCGCTACCTTTGTTGCGGTGATGGTAAAATTACCGTTCAGAGCGTGATATTCACACTCGCAATCCACTATCTAATCATTTTACCTCAAACCCAGACATTACCATCTCCTGACAGTTTTCAATTCTTGACATATCCTTCTGAGCAAGCCATACTATAAAACACTGTAGTTGTGTACAGTCTTTTCTCTATTAACACGAATTAGAGTTTCATGATTGTTTAACAGTTCTTTAAAACTAAATTGCCGTTTTGATAAAAGCTTAACTAGGCTCACAAGTCAGGAATACTAACATTTTTAGCACGAATCGTACAGTAAAATTTGAGATACCTGATTTTATTAGGAACGTATGATTCGCATATCTCAGGGAAAGACTGTAAGTTCACTCGCCTTGACTTTTATTTCGGTACACATTACCCATTTGGTGGGGTGAAACCACCAAACTAAAAATTCTTATTTTTGTTACAGGGTTTTCCAATTGAGTTTAGACTAGCAGCATACTTTTTTTAAATAGTCGCAATAGATTCTTGACTAGCATCCTCTAGTTTTGATTACGAGCAATGGATTATTGACTTGGAGCAATTGATTTCAGCAGGCCGGTTGCTAGCGCGGACTGACCAGATTGGTTTTAGAGGCTATCGGTAGGAAATTTAAAGCCAATTCGGTAATTTTCAGTATGAACAACTTTTTATTCACTCATAAAATTTATTAAACTCCAATTTTATGGTTGAACGATCAATACTTAGAAAAATATTTGATTTTTGGTTAGAAAAATTGAGTTTCAGTGTGCTCAATTGAAAAACCGATATTCGATCGAAAATCGATAGAACGTATGGTCACTTTGAAAATCTTGCTTAACCGTCATTTCTATACCCAAGCTCCCGACCACGCTGGTTTTCGCTGGACTTTTCGGGGATAATTCGTTAACGAATTATCCCCGAAACTATCAACGATATACAGACCATTTTCGGGGATAGTGCACACACGTGAAGGATAAACCCATGCAAAAAAGAGCTAAAAATAGACATTAACATTCGGATTCACTCCCTCCCCTCATATTCCAAATTCATGCTCATGCTTCATCCTTGATGCTACCAACCACATCGCTAATTCTACTTCGAATCACTTTGCCAGTTGCGCCACCATATTATTATTCATGATCGTGCTATTTGCTTGTTTTTTTTTGTATAAAGGGGTACTGATACTAAATGAATTAAAAGAAATAAATAACAATAAATAACAGATTGACTATTAAACACGCATTTCTAACAATGAGTAAATGGGTCTGAAGTTACTGGAGCTGCATGTTTTAAACAGAAATCAAAACTTTAAATCATCAATGAAAACAATAAAAATGGAATTGAACTCATGTCGACCATTACACCATTACCATTTGAACATAATTAGTACTAGATGAACAAGAATCGTTATTTATTAGCTTTAAACCCTTTAAATATAGCACAATGAACAAAGAGATGTGTAAAAGTTCATTGAAGCGTGTGAGAGAGTAGAGATGATGAATAGAAAGAGATGGCACGAGTTTATGTTCATTATCCCCGAAAAAAATCGCTTGGGTAACCACCTACCCGGGTATGTTTTGTGCTTTAAATTATGAATATCTTTTGATAGAATTCATATATTGACTTGAAATTTAAGGAATGCCTAGAAAAATATGTTTTTGCTCCCAGTACAAAAAATCAGAATTAAAAATATAATAAATAATATTTTTTAACATTTTTTCAATTTGTATCCCTTACTTCTATGACCACCTTCCCGGGTAGGTCATACATTTTGTATGGGAGTTAGCATTTCTGGATGGTAAATTGATCATATCATCTGTTTTAGTAGTTGAAATGACTTCAAATTTTCAGGGAAGCTCCATAAAACTTTGTTTTTGCCAGTATTTTGAGAATTTACGAGCCAGTAGAATTTTGGAAATTATTTTTCATATATATTTTTTTATTTTAACTTTTTTTACCCCTTACTTCTATGACCACCTACCCGGGTAGGTCATACATTTTACGAACATACATATACGTCATACGTGCATTCGTTAGAATGATGTCTAAGATTAGGTCTAATCATTTTGCTTTGAGTCCACATCTCCAACCTATAGGTTAGGTCGACATGAAAACATATGACTACTGCCTTGGCATTCACGACATAAACCATCTTCTATGGCGTGGAATACGAAGCTGCACGACCCACTTTGTTGGATGGAATCGAAAAACTGAAAAGATCACCTGGTATCCCCATCCGGAATATACTGTCTGGGTCGGACTGGATCCTTTTAAATATCATCTTTAAGTTCTGCACAGCTCACGGATTAACTGTGTGATATTCCTATGACAAGACTTTTGTGGCTAGCTGTGCGGTCGTCGGTGTTATCATGTTCTTTCCCGTCGGTGGTTTGGATTCCTGGGGTACTACGGAGGGACTTACTCTCTCGTGGCTTCACTGGGGTTTGTGCCGCGTGGGGTGAGGACGTGTATCATCGTTGTGCGTCTTGCCAGCAATCAGATGACGACGAATTGCGCGATCTCGACCCCTGCTATGAAAAATGATTCTATTCGAGAAAGGCTTGGATCCGTTAATATCTGCAATGTCCGAGTACACCCGAAATAAAGTCTTTCGATGATTGCGAGAACGCAATGTCTAGCAACCATATAAATTGTATTATTATACTCTATGATTTAGCTATACGACCGAAACCGTTTCTCCTGAATAAAACAATCTTGTTAGCGGACACAAATTTTGAAAAAAGCAGTGGCCAATGGAAAACAGGAAAAAAATCTCCTACAAATTTTATTTAGATACACATTTTCTAGAATGTATGAAATTTATTTTGAATAAAAATTCTAACTGTTGTGACTTAACTGTTACACCAATATTAAATAAGCGGAACTGCTAACTATCCGATTTTTGTAAAACTAAGTAGCAGCCCGTGTCACCATTTGAAGAGACGTTTTGGCCCGCATGGTATTTTGAGTTTGATTTTGCTGAGCTAAAGCATTATTTTGCAAATCAACAGTTATTGGGCCCCTTTCTATTTTAAGTTAGTGTTGAGACACAGGCACGGAAGCCCTGTCATCAAATCGTGTTTAACGAAACACGAAGATCGTTTCGTTGAGCTTTGAGCTTTCGGCTCGGGCGATTAGTTTATAAGTATAAGTGTAGTTCTAGAAATAAACTCTCTTCTAATTTTGCAACTGAACAAGCCATAACCGCCGGTAAATATCGAACGCTAGAAAAGTTACACCGAAACACGAATGAAAAGATTATCCGAAATCGTAAGATTGAACAGTTAGTATGATTAAATTTCAGCCTATCAGCTGTTTGCATTGTATAGCAGTATTCGAGCAGCTATCTAAGAGGGTATGATACACAGGTGGGCTTTTCCTAAGGTGTATGTATTTAGAAGGCAAATTTTTATTGTTCATGCTTCTGAAAGAAGAGTTGTAGAGTGTTTTGTGTATTCGTCAAACCTCTAGAAAGCTTGTTTGAACAAAAAATTTCACCCATCCAAAACATGCTATGTAAACACCCCCGCTGCGCAAAGCGAACAAAAACTTCTCAACCTCTCGCTCAATGTAGCTAAAGAGCAAGAACCAATAATGATAAAGCGAGATGAAAAGATGGGGAAGAAGGGAAAAAGGAGAGAAAGAAAACGTGGGTGTGAACTATTTTCCGGCCATTATCATTTTTGCGCCAACATGGTCGCGTACCGGAGCTTTTTTTATCAGAAAGAGATAAACACATACAGCGCGCTCTCTCGAATGATCGTAAACGCTTCAATCATTCAAGAGCTTCGATCGGTTCTTCGGACGTTTCTGCTCGCTTTCTTGATCGGTTTCGGCAGAAAGCGAGCTAGAAACCGAGCTCAAAAACTGCTCGATTTTTTTTGTGCGGGCTGCTACGTTCGCAACGGTATATGTTGTAGGAATCACTATCAAGAGTCATGTTCGAAGGAATCGATTCATTTAACCATGTTTCAGTAAGTGTAAGTAAGTGCATTTCAAACCCCGATTTATTCGCAGAAAGGCGCAGTTCATTATATTTTGTGCCAAGGCCTCGACCATTTTGGTAATAGATCACGAAAGGGTCTGTAAACTGTTGCGGAGGTGTGGGAGGAATCTTCAGTTGGATAGCCTCTAGGATCTCGGTCATCTGGGATAGTGATTGAATCCCGCGTTGCGGGGATGGCGATCGATGTTCCAAAAAATGTTTAGGATGAGCGGTAGTTTTAGGCTCAGCTGAAGAGGAATTTGTTCTATTTGTACGATGCGAAGAAAGAGAAAGGTCAAATTTAGCCCTTTCATGTGAACGTTGCTTTGGTAGGTCGCGATCAACAAACTCACGAATAGTAAGGGAAACTCGACAAATAGTTGATTGAAGCGCGAGATCCTTAAGTGATTTAGGAATACTCACTTTAAACGAGATAAAGGGCATCAAATGAATGTTCACACCCTTTCTCGTGAAACGGTAAACATCAATATTGTCAGTTGGTAGCACAGCTTTAAGCCACACACGCATATCATCAGCGGAGACATGTGATTTGATGTTCGTGAAGTATAACCAGACTTTCTCAGCTTTGCTAGTGTTTGTTCAGCATTTGTTCGGTATTTGTTTGGCAGCTTCCAGCACTAATATCATTTGTCGGCTCAGTACGATGATTGTCGTGGTTAACGTTAGTATCAGAAGCTTCCACAGTGTTGGTATCGTTCGCTGCTTGTTGGGTATCAGCAGTGAGCTCCGTTGAGTTGATAAATGTAAGGCGAGAGGATGCTATTTTGGTCGTTCTGGTTGTATTAGTGAAATTGAGTGACGTTACATTAGTGGAAGTGTGCGTTCGCGGTGCATTACAATTAGACGGCATAGCTAATATAAGTGTTAGCTTATCAGCAAGAGCGAGGATCTCGGGAAGCAAATCGCTCTTGATAGTCAATTTAAGAGAAGAGAGAGTCAATTGAGGTGAGAATATCTGCTTTCACCAACTTGACTAGTGCTGCTATCTCATAAGTGAGAAGTGATTTTGTGCCATTGCGAAACTTATTACATATTTGGCACAACCATAATTATTGATTATTTCCACCAAGCTCGCGAGTAGAATCACGGGATAAACCAATGCAATGCAATGGGTATTGTTGTGTATGCACACCAGCCGTGTATACACTGTTTGATGGGCACACCTGCCAAATTATATACACCGATGTACAGGCGCACCAGCCATACATACACCTCGATCATCATCCAAGCCGCCGGACACTGAACGACGACATCGGGCATTCGCTTCGAGACAGCTAACTGAGTAACTAGATCGTTTTATTGAGCTAAATAAATAAAAGGATTTATTTGTGAACAAGAAATAAAACATGGTGTCAGAAGTGCTGGTCAGCTAAAAGTTGAAGGACGTCATCAATATCGTCATAAACAGGAGTAATTGTTAAAAAAAATGCTGAGTTGTGATCATCTCTACGCCATTTTGTTTCCTATCCATCGAAAAACTCTGGCAATTATAGAAAATGGATGCGACGCAATTCGCTCTTTTTTTGGAACACCAGACGAAAATGCTGGGACACATGATGAAACAAATGAGTAGCCAAAATTCACCGAGCACAAGTAGAGAAATTTTACATGTTCCATCCGTGCCAACACCGTCACCGCTGATGCTGGAGTGGGACATAAAAGAAAACTTAGATTTTTTTGAGAAAAGCTGGAAAGATTATTCGCAAGCAACGGGAATCGATAAGTGGCCAGAAAGTTAGGCAGAACAAAAGGTGAGTTTTCTGCTATCCATCATTGGGGAAGAAGCAAAAAAGAAATTCTTTAATTTTGAGCTAACAAGTGAGGACGTGCGACACCTCAGGCAGCGCTAAGCGCAATAAGAAAAAAAATTGTCCCAAAAAGAAACATTTTGTTGGACCGCTTGGATTTCTTTAATGCGGAACGATCAGGCCATGAATCTATAGATGAATACTGTGCAAGATTAAAGGTAATGGCAAAGGTTGCAAAACTGGGCACACTGTTAGATGAAATGATCATATACAAGCTCGCTACATCGAATAAATGGCCAAACATTCGTCATAAATTGCTTTGTATGTCAGACGTAACAGTACAAAACATATTAGACATATGCAGAGTAGAAGAAATTTCCTCTCGTCGAGTGAATGAAGTCGAACCTCAGTAAATAAAATCAAGAAATTTAAGAATAAACAAAAAAGCTTGTCACAATTAAAATCTTGCAAATTTTGTGGCAATAAACATGAGTTCGTAAAAGGAGCCTGTCCAGCATTTAAAAAAAATCGCAAGTGTAATGGAAAAAATCATTTCGAAAAAGTATGTTGAAAAAGCTTCCACCGCGTTAAATAAGTTAAAGAAGAAGCCACCTCAGATGAATCTGCTTCAGAAGATGGCCATTAATATACAATAAGCAAAATAATAGATAATTCCAATAACGGCGATAGTGTGGCTGCTGAGTGATTCTTAAAATAAAAAAAAATGGAAGAAAATGATTTGTGAAATAGACTCTGGAGCAAACACAAGCTTAATTAGCAAAGAGCAACTTTTTGATGTTTGGAAATCAGACACAGCTATACAATCATCTAAAACTCGTTTGCAAGCTTTTGGGGGATTCCTAATTAACGTTTTAGGTTAAGTGAAAATGTCATGCCATCGAAACGGAAAATGTTTTAAAATAATATTTCAAGTCGTAGAAGGAAATCATCGCCCGCTACTATCGGCTAGAGCTTCCCAAGAACTTGAATTGGTAAATTTCTGCAATATTGTTCCAATTCAAAAGCCCATCACAACGAACTCAGAAAGTTTGATCAAAACGTATAGAATGAAAGCTTATAAAATTGTAGACAATCACAAAGAATTATTCGAGGGCTATGGGAAATTTGAAGGAAAAGTAACATTGGAAGTTGATCCTTCAATTTCGCCATCCATTCAACCGCCACGACGAATTCCGATAGCTTTGAGAAATAAGTTAAAAAATGAATTAAGCGTACTGGAAAAGGATGGCATTATAGCTGAAGAAATAAGACACACTGACTGGGTTAGTAACATAGTGATCATTCAAAGAGGCGATCCTTTAAAAAAGAACATTCGTGTATGTTAAGATCCTATACCATTAAACAAAGCACTTTTGAGGCCCAATCTACAATTTACAACTTTTGACGAAATACTTCTGGAGTTAGAAAAAGCCAAGGTGTTTTCTACTGTGGATGCTCGAAAGGCTTTTGGCATGTTGAATTAGATGACCACAGTAGCAAACTGACAACATTTTGGACACCGTTTGGAAGATACAGATGGCTAAGACTTCCGTTTGGTATAGCACCAGCCCCAGAAATATTTCAGATGAAAATATTGGAGGTTATTGACAGTCTGCCAAACGTCGAATGCATAGCAGATGATTTATTAATATATGGAACCGGAGAAACATTAGAGGAAGCTCTTGCCAACCGTAATTCATGTCTCAAAATGCTATTCCACCGTTTAGAGCAGAGCAAAGTAATACTAAACAAAGATAAATTAAATCTATGTCAAAGTTCTGTCAAATTTTATGGTCATGTTTTAACAAACAAGGGATTGCAGCCAGATGAGTCTAAAATATCTGCCATTAGAAATTACCCCAAGCCATTAAACAGCAAGGCTGTACATACATTCATAGGAATGGTGAAGGCATTTGAGGAAATTAATTGCAAACAATCAACAATGGCAATGGACAGAAATTGAGCAAAAGGAGTTTAACACAATAAAAAATCTGGTTGGAGATATCAGCACTCTAAAATATTATGATGTTTCAAAACCGTTAGTGCTTGAATGCGAAGCCAGTAGTTTCGGTTTAGGAGTTGCAGTCTATTAAGAAGATGCTATCGTTGGATATGCATCGAGAATACTAACACCAACAGAACGAAACTATGGTCAAATCGAAAAGGAGTTATTAGCGATATTATTTTGTTGTATCAGGTTTGATCAGCTTCTAATCCTAAAGTAACGATAAAAACAGATCACAAACCACTCATCAATAGATTCAACAAACCTCTTTTATCAGCGAGTTTACAACGTAGTTATTAAATCTCCAACGTTATAATCTGTTTATCAAATTCGTTAGCGGAAAATAAAATGTTGTCGCTGATGCGTTATCAAGAGCCCCAACTCGTTTGATATTTTAACACTTTATTGCAACTTAAGGCACAGTTCCACACATCGCTAACCAAAATCTTGCCACAAAACCACACATATTTTTTATATTGAATAATAAAAAAAATCGAATTATGAAAGATTATCGCAGCTTTATTTCAATGCGCACAACACTTTATCAATTGAAAATACGGCCGAGACCAAAATAATGCGAATTGAAATAAATAACACATCCACTATTCACTTCAAATTACATCGAGCGCCCGGGACTTCAGCTAAAACGCGCGCGGCCTCACACTGCGAAGGCTTGAACTGTACTGACGATTTTGTGTGGTAGCAAGAAAGGGAGCGCACAAGGAACACTCGCTGCACTAGTGCGATCGAGACACCGACACCAGCAAGCCACTGCGAGAAAACCAAACTGAGAACGCTAGTAGAAAGTGAACGCACACATTCACACATGTGTAATTGTGTGAGTGCAAAAACTGTGTAGAAAACAAAACACGCTCTCGTCTCCGAGCAATTCCGCGTATTTCCTACCGTCTCCTCCTACTTCTACATGCCCCTCGCTTGAAAGACGCACACTTTTCCATTCTCTTTGCTAGTAGGGGTGTATCAGTCACCATACAGCTTACCGCAACGCGAACCCGTTCCGACAAGCAGTGCTGCAAAATGTCATGAGTATCACGAGATTTTCACCAACGAAAACAATGAACATATCCGTGGTAGCTTGATGCTCATTGCTGATAGTCAATAAAAGTGCGCCATGACATGCTGAACACGACATGTGAATTCTTGAGTCTAANGCCGCGTCATATGAAATCGCATGACGGTTTTGCTCACCGCTCACCTTCGTATCTGACGCTCAGTGATTCTCTTGAGAACGAATGAGGTAGGAAAAAGAGAACGAGAACGACATATGCTACGCCGCTTATCGCAATGAAACAAAAGAGTGATAAAAATCGCACGACAAATTGTCGCTCTCATCGCTCACGTCAGGCCGGCGGTCAAAGTGTTAAGCAAGAGAATCCCATCCTCGTCGCCACTGTTGTGTCTTCTATTGCTTGCCACTCAGGTACTTTTATTTAACACTAATATAAACAGTACACAATAATAAATATAACTAACAAGCACAATTACACATTAAAATACTCGGCCGCGTGCCAGCCGTACCGTGCCCTGCCGGGAGCCCTGCTCGACCGGCTGCTCGCAATACCTCTCTTGTTCGAGCGCACGACACAGACTAAGCGGCCCGCGCTTAGTGCCTGTACGACGGTGTGCGTGACACACTGTCGTCCCCTGGACATTGACCAGGGGTAGTGCAACTACCACTGCAAGCCCAGGGGTCGGCACGGCAGGCCACAACACTTTTCAATGAAGTAGCAAACGCGAAAATGTGCTGGAAAATACTTAAGTTACTTAAGTTAAGGGGCACTCCCATGGTACAGTCGTCAACTCATACGACTCGTAGTAAGAAACTTGTAGTAAGGACTGTATCGAAAGCCTTTAAAGGTATGTCCACGTATGACGTTTACGCCAAATATAAGAAGAAGAATAATAATAATTATACTATCAAAAGAATGCCTGTCATGTGCCCAACTCTTGCATGGATCGAGTCTCTGATATTCACTACTGTTTATCCTGGTATTTGGGTAAACCAATCAACTAACTGGTATCCAAATGAATGATTACTATGGCAGATCTTAACTACTTACATCAGATAAGAAGTTATTACGCAAGAAAATCAGAAACGAAGCTTTGGGATAAAATCGTTGTAATAGTTTTATTATTCCTCGGATTGCATATGCTTCTATTTTTAATAAGGACATTAATGTTATCCCGTGTGAAACCGGATAAATCAGCAAGTAAACCATAAAAAAACAATTCAAAATTATTTGTTGATAATATTATTGATGAAATACAATCAATATATTAATGGTAATATACTAACTCGGTTCTTTGAAACACCTTAGATGTTTTATTTAACAAGTTTTTTCATACGACCGTTCTCTTCAACAGATGATTTGCGACTAACTTATGATGAATCGATCGTTCCTAAATCTATTTAAGACTACTTCGATTACACGCGGCTACTTCGTTTACATATACAAACCAATTTGTTTCGATCCTGCTGCATCCTTGAGAATTATGTCCGTTCCGTCTTCGCGCCGCCAGGTAACGATAGGTTCCGGATATCCTTTAGCCCTAAAAAAAATCACTATTATTGATTTTTTTCAATTTACCGATAAGTTGGTATATTTGATATTCAAATGTTGCAACCCAATCAATATTTATTATACATATATCATTATTGGGGGCCTTCACAATTCTAGTCAGTTTTTTGTATGGAGTTTGACAGTTGGAGGCTGAAATCATGTAAACACCCCATACAAAACCACACAAAAAACTAGCCTGCGATTTTCAGTCTAGAAAATTTTAGAATAAAGGTAGAATTACATTCGAGTACCTGCTCGAAAACACGGGTTTGTTTATATTTATCCCAAGGTGCATTAAAGAGATCAGGTGGTGAAATCTGGAATCAAAGTGTATGTAGTCCAGGTGGTCTCATAGCATTTTTTCATAACCAATTTTGAACATCACTTTTTGGCAGAACGGGTGAAAACTTTTGCTCAAACAAGCGTTCTGGAGGCTTGACGAATACTCAAAACACTCTTACAATATTCATTCAGAAGCAGAAGCGATAAAAATCAGCCTTCTAAATTCATACACCTTGGGATAAGCCCACCTGTATATTATACTCAATTAGATAGCTGATCGAAAACTGCTATACAATGCAAACAGCTGACCGGCTGAAATTTCAGCCTACGAATTTCAAACGAAAAGGGCCCAATTATCAGAATTTTTGATGGTCTTCCATACTTAAAAATGGTAAAATGTAATCATAGCCTACCCGCTGGGCAAGGCGAGCAAAAATGTCACTGCCTTTCGCTCTTTTTCTTGTGCGATCTCCGTCCCTCCTATAGCGCTTGTTTAATGTGGGGCTTTTGATCACCCCGCCCCCAAGCTGCTCCATACCCCTCCAACTAAACTGAAATGGTGTTCGAGGCAGCCATGATGATTTGCACTCATTCGCAATTTCATGTTGTCTTTCTCTCGCAAATGAATGTCATTACAGGATTTCGAATCACATAAGGGAATAGTTCAATTACTTAGGGGAATGTTGCAAATCGGTAGGGGAATATTGCATGGATAAGCTGTGGATGTTTGCAATCACTTAGGGGAGTGTTGCAAACGATTAGGGGAAGTTTTCAAGCGTACTGTGGAGCTGTCATCAGACTGTGGGTGCCGCTGTAAATACCTCAAAATATTTGCGTCAATCATGTTACTAACTTATCATGTTTAATTATGGCTCCGCAGCAGGATTTATTTAGTTTATCATGTGTGCAGCAGAATCCCACACGAAAACANGACGTGTTTAATTGCTTTGTGTAAATTTATTTCTTTGTGAACCCTTTTTACAACTGAAAGCCAAGCCCACAAGTGGGTACAGGCAGGCCTTGACCGACATCGGTTGTTGAGCCAAAGAAGAAGAAGAATGGCCCACGCGATCATGCTGGCCTTTTCAGGATTTGAGTATCACGTATCCGGATTGTCAGCCCTCGCTACGGCGAACGGTTCATACGCGGTTGGAACCCACGACGAGCATGCTGTCAATATGTGCGGAATGATGGCGGTACCGCAGGACTGCTCCTATCTAAAAGGATCGTGCATTCATGGCAGCGCGAAGGATATACCTTTACAATAGTTAAAAAAAACTGTAAAGATCACCTTCCATTCTTTGACCGATGGATCATAACATTCGTGACGAACATTATGCGATAGTTTTGCAGACACATGCACACTCGCACCCAGAGGCGAATTTTCCTATAAGCGGACTGAGCGGCTGCGGGGGTCCCGGCCTATAGGGGGCTCCGAGCTAAACCTCCACATTTTACTTCACTTTTATAAGCGATAGATTTTTGTTAACACTTTAAGCACCGTGTCATATAAATTCGCATGACGGTTTTGCTCACCGGTCAGCTTGGCATCTCAGTGATTCTCTTGAGAACGAATGAGGTAGGAAAGAGAGAACGAGAACGACATGTGCTACGCCGCTTATCGCAATGGAACAAAAGAGTGATAACAATAGCACAAGAAACTGTCGCTCTCATCGCTCTCTTGCCATGCGCTACGTGCTCACTCGAAAAACTGTGACGTCAGGCCGGCGGTCAAAGTGTTAATGCAGATATGAACGGAAAACTATACCCTTCTCAAAGTAGTAGGGGAAAGCGGGGCAAAATGGGCATGTGGGGCAAAATGGGCATGTGGGGCAAAATGGGCACCCCCTATTTAAGCATTATTTGACTACAAATATTCTTTACAATGCTCAAAATGTATTCATTAGAGTTAACACCATGTAAGTTTCATAACCCTAACATAACAAATAACCAAGAAAAATGCAAAATAAGGTTTAGTAGCATATTGATGTAATTTTTGCCACTTCGAAAATAAGCTTAAACCAGTGTCACAGGGATGCGTTGATGTTTTACATGATATATTTTTAAAGATATGATATTTCTTTACAATTTGTTTGAAGAAAGCAAGGCGATTGAATTCGTATCTTTACTAATGTAACAAAAAATACAAAAATGCTACACGTGGGGCAAAATGGGCAGTTACTCTTGGGGAAAAATGGGCAGATGCTTTTGACATACGGCGCTTGGTGAGGCTATGGTGTTGTATTTGTCGCCTCAATAATGATAACAGACACAGCTTCAAAAGATTCGATTTTGTATATTTGAAGGTGTAAAAACTGTTATAATTTTGATAACATATTTTTGGAAGAATTTTAAGGGCTTTCCTGAACAGCAAATCAAAAGATGGAGAGAAAATACATTTTACGAAACGTGCGCAAAAGCAAAGACCATTACCTAAGCGCAGTTGTTGTGGCCCATATTGCCCCAGTGTTTTGACGTATCACAGTTTGTTTACATATGCCCATTTTGCCCCAGGGCTATGCCAATTTTACCCCGCGTGTCAAAATAGCTTCTCGTAAAAATCAACTTTTATTTTACATTGTTTTCATGATTTTAAGTTTGTTTCATTCTATTTGGCAATTTTAATGCATAGATAATGGGTGGAGACATACAATAATGAAAGAAACAATAATGAAAGAAAGACCAACAGCTGTACGACGAATAGGGATATTGAAAGGGCGACGAATACGAAGAGGGCGGGAGGGAACATAAAGAGGGACAGAGGACAGTAGAAGTGAATTATCGGTGATGCCGAGCATAAATGAGGCAACAAAGGATGTCAAAGCTATGGAAAGACGGGCTACCAGAGTTTCAAGACTCAGAAGCTTACACATAATCTTAACTCTTGTTTAATCTCACGTAACATAGAAACTAAGGACCTAGGTACCATTTTTGACTCGTAACTCTAATTCCGTCAACAGTATTCTTACGTCATCGACACAGCTGCTTAAAACAACTGTTCGTCGCTCTAGTCCGGCCCATACTCGAATTGAATGTGGTAACATGGTCCCCGCACTCTAAGAACTGGTCCAAACGAATTAAGAGTATTAAAAAAAAATCACAAGAATAGCTATAATAACCTTAAGATGGACCAGCCTTTAACAGCCATTTATTTTAAAAGTCTGGAGTTTTAATAACGACTGTCTATAATTTCATTGTTTAATTTATTTCAATGTAAAAGACTCTTAGCTTTGTATATCGACCAAATGCCTATTTATTTTGAAAAACTTCTATTAATAATTAAATTTTTAAAACTGGACATTGGCTAGTATTTGAATAAAGTTTTGATTTTTCGCACTACTGGAAAAAAACGATGATGGACAACCTACAAATAGGCCAAAGCCTGTTGACACGAAGACTATAGATACCTGTAAAATAATATTTAAAAAAAACTGCCATATAAAACGACAGAATATTTTTTTCCCAAACGAATTCAAGATTATGAAGTTGGTATTCGTAATAAGATATTCATAAAAAATGCGATTTAATTTTCGGAACTTTTAAGGAAACTATGGACCCCAGTTCGATCCCCCGCTTAGGGGCCCGAGATGGATTAATCCGCCTCTGCTCACACCTATGCGCAGACGGCTCAGCCTATCTGTGTAATCTACAACATACGAAAGCAAAAGCTAAGTGTAACTTCAGTTATGGTTTATGCATTCGGGTTAAATCTTTCCTACGCACAGCCATGGCCACCTGTCTTGTGTGCGCTACTTAAAATTATGGTTCTGGGCGTTTCACAGCATACCCTTCAACGTGAGCTAGCGATTCCACAGTATTTGTTTTCTGCTTCGTTTGAACTCATTGCGCATTTTTGGTTTGATGTATGAAAATTCATTTTCATCACCTCAATTTTTTTGACAGTTTCTTTAAGCACCACAGATGCTTCACGCAAGAAAAAGATAGCGCTATGGAGGAAAAAGCACGGACGACGCCTGGCAACCATTGGCTGTCTAGCGCACTAACACATCTAAACCTTCAAGAGCCCGCTCAGGCGAGGGGTAAGAAGCAGGGCCAGGAACGGGTAGCTTGACGAGTTACTTAACAAATTTGCTGTAGGGCGGAAGGAGAAGGCCTGAGAAAATGGTTGAAAGGCAATCATTTCTTCCGTCGCTTTGCCCAACGAGAGGTGGTGGAATCTAGAATCAAAATGTATATAGACCAGGTGGTCGCACAGCATGTTTTTTATAACCAAATTTGAACTTCACTTTTTGACAGGATGTGTGAAAACTCTTACTAAAACAGATTTTCTGGTAGCTTGACGACTACACAAAACATTCTTAAAATCTTCATTCAGAAGCAGAAGCGATAAAAATCAGCATTCTAAATACATATACCTTGGGATAAGCCCACCTGCATACTTTATCCTCATTAATAGCTGCTCAAAAACTGCTATACAATGCAAACAGCTGATAGGCTGAAATATCAGCCTACGATATAAAATCGGGAAGGGGCCCATCTTATTTGTCCTTGTGCAATATGTTGGACATCGCTTTTATATTTGTGAAGGATAAATGTTTGCATGAATGTAAGAATGAATGTGTCCAATGTGTATAGATGAGTAATCGCCATTGACGGCAGACAGAAAATCATTACTTGAACGTTCTTGCACTGATTAACTAGAGAACGGGAACGATACAGACCCCCGCCATGTCATTTGACTAACTTAACTGAACTTTACTCGGATCACTTCTGATGGTTGAATTCAATGAAATGTTTGGAATCCAAACGATACAGACCCGTGCAAAACCATTTGGAATACTGAACTATAATGGAAAACCTAAAAAATTATGTAGACCTTCACTACGCTTATAGCACCACCCAATACATAGGACCAAAACGTCCAAGTACACCCGGAATAAGGTGCCCTTCCATTTCTCAGCGAAAGAAAGACAATATGGATTGTAGCGCCATGAAACATAATTGTATTTTATACTTTTAAGCAACACGGCCCCTTCGTTCCTTTTTAATGACCTTTGGCATTGCAAATGCATTTGAAATGGCCATTTCAAAAGAGTAAACAGAGTTATCAAGCGATACAATTAATCTAACCAAAAATGAACTCTTCAGTCTTATCTTACCGGGTTTCTCTAGCCAGTTCAACATCGGAAGCCAACAATTCAATCTCGTAAAATACATTTCAACAATAACAATGGGAACTCGAATGATCTGCCATTGGTTGCTCGGTATACGCTCGACATTCATTTGACAAAGTTGAAATGGGATTTTACGGATAGGCAATGAAGCTTACAGTGTTGAGTTGGCTAGAGAAACACTGTAAGCGTCATATCTTGCATTCCTTGCTCTAAAACATGCAAGTTTAATAATCATTTTACTGGAAGCAGCAAATTTAATAAAACTAAATTCATCCATAGTATGCATGTGCAATTTTACTTACCTACATGTTAATTTCACTGAACTGCCTTCTGGGACTATGACATCTGACGAGGTATCTTCGGAGATAAAATCTGGTGGAATAACTACATCTAAGTAACCTATCTGTTGTGGCATTGAGACATTGATGTGAATTGTTTAATTCCGCACGTTGTTGCAGGATCATGTAAAAAATGAAAAAAAAGATAATCATAAGCGTTTTATTATTGTCACAAGAACATATAACAAGTTCAAATTAGCTTGATGTGATTATTTACGAATGATATCGATTACAAAATTCAATGGTAGTAGGATTTATTTTAATTCTTCGGGTGGTGGCACATTCCATACGCTCGGTCTCACAACACTGCGGTAAATAACTATTGCAACCATTTAGTTCGCAAGAACACATAAAAAATGAATGAAAATGTGTGTCGGGACGATCGCCGCTGCTACAAACGGATTTCCAATACCTTATACCGGTATTCAATGTTTTATAAAACATATTTTGCTATTTTGAGTTTGCAGTAGTTTAATATTGCTCTAACTTCTCCTGTTTGGCGTAACGTCCAACGCGAACATGCCAGCCTATACAGGTATACGAGACTTAATTCATTACCACACAGCCGGATAGTCAATACTTGCTACGGAGAGACAGTCCTTTTTAAGTTTGAACCCCATATATATTTAAAATATTACTTTAGATTAATGATTATTATTATTATTATTATTATTATTATTATTTATTTAATCTTCAATTAAGATTTTATTTAATCTTCAATTAAGATTTTATTAATTCTTCAATGCCGTATGGCCTAATTAAGATGTAACAGTTCATTAAAAAAAAAAAATTTGCATCGCAATTCACTGCGGCCACGGCAAAAGCCGGAGACGTTCCTTGAAGCACTGAGTCGAGATGTCGAAGTCGAAGCAGTCCGAGACAGTATTGAAGACAGCCGACATGCGGAACATAGGGTCAGACCGACCAGCGCTCGAACGGGGTTGAGCGAGCCGTAGAATTTNTTGCGTGTGCCATAAAACAGGCACGCGGTTTGTCGGCACAGTTACATATAACAAGAATACATGATAGATACTTTGTTAACTTATGTAAAATGGAGTATATTTACCCGATACCCTCCTAAATGTCGAACATGGCAGGTAAATGTTGCATCTCTTCCTATAGCGATGGAATTGTTGATGATTGACTCAGCAAAATCTGGCTGAAATGCATATGCCACTGAAAGAAATAAAATGGTTTATTAATGTACATGAAGTAAATTTTCTCATTATGTTTTATTCTCTCAAGAACACAAAGCACAAGACTATTAGCTAATGATGGGTAACTAACGCAAGTTCAAGATGACCTGCCATGGTAACCCTTTATTAGTTGCTTATTTTATATATGGATAACTTGAAAGTATTCATTTAATATTGTGTATTATCTTTTATGTGCTATAATCACACAGTTTCAATTCAAACAAATCAAAATAATAGTTTCTTGAATGTGTAAAACTATACAGTTGGCTCTTGACTGCTGAATTGATCAGACGTGTTTTTTCTAACAGCAAGAGTATTTATCGACACTACACGAGCGAACGGATTGTCATGGAGACAATGAAACCACGGCCCATAAGGGCAAACACTTTTCAATTAGTGTACGACGGGATTCCAAGACGCCCTTCCCGCTCAGAGGTGATTGACTTTATTGTCGATACACTCAAAGCCGGAGAGGTCGTCACAAGAATTCAAATGTGCACCTCGACGGCAATCGTTTACGTTGACACGGAAACGATGCAACAAGCGGAGCTGATCGTTGCACAACACCAGGGGAAGCATTCCCTAA
>VTWG01002155.1:0-18081 GCA_008817895.1 Anopheles fontenillei
ACACACACACACACACAGGTTTGGAAAAGGTTGCAGGCGCTTGATGAATAAACAAAATTTCGTTTAATCTGAAACCCGCTAGCTGGAGGTGGCGATGGCCTGAATGGTGCTTTGGCAGATATGCCAACCCTTCGCTCCAATGTCGGTCAGTTGGGGTATCTGTGTTTGTGTGAATGTGTATGAAGATCGCTTCATTTTTTGTGTGTGTGAGTTTACCTCGTGCACTAAGGGACTTCCGCTTACCAGGCTGCGGTTGAGGAAAAAGCTTTAATCGATTCCGAAACCGTGTCCGGTGTTAGTTTACTGACGGACGGTAGCGCTACCGGGAGCAATTTCATGGAAAAGTGGTCAAATTTTAGTTTGCGAACCGTGCCATGAAGCTTTGCTTGTGCCGGAGGTTTCCCGCCGGTTCGCTGATGATGAGTATGACAACGATCGGTTTCGGTTCTTCCCATCTGAGAAGTTCGCTCGCTTGGAAAAGAGGGTTCTTGGGTTAATTAATTCGAGCTTTATTAGTTGACCGTGACACGAGGGGAGGTGATGGGGTTTGACTTCCCGAACAGCGGCACTGTTCGAAACGGAACACAGTTTAGGATTTAAACGGTTAAGGATTTAATGTGCGCGAACAAGCGTATTACGGGAGAGAAAGAGGGAGAGGGAGAGCTCATTTAAATGAACGAGCAAAGAAAATGTCTTTGACTTCCGATGAAAAGACGAAAGCATTATTACCACGGATGGAAAGGAAATTTTAATTAATTTTCTTCGTGCATACACGCAAGCTTTTATTACACGGAATATTTCGCTGCTAAAGTGTCCACAAATTCGGAAAACTTAATCAAAATTCTACTTCATATCGTGGTCCCGTTTTCACCTACTCGAATGCTTGTTTAATGAATTCATTTCGCTCGCTTCCAAAAATCCCTGGAAGGAGACACATTTTTCTCTTCCAAATCCAAAAAAAAGGAGCGACTTCACCTAAATTATATCCCATTTGCATGCGCTAAACCAACCAACCATCCTACGAACCAGCGAGCCAGCCAGTAGTGTGAAGTTTGTGCAGTTTGCAGTTCACAGCTTCACGCTCCATAAACCGGTTTGAGATTTCAGATTTTCTGCCTGGGTTTTTTTTTATACTTCCAACGCCAACGGGTGCGTTTTTCCCGCCGCCGCGTACATCCCGTCATTCCGTTTTGCTTGCATGTTGACACATCCAACAAAACCCTCGGTTTGCCCAGTTGATGATGGACCGGGGTAGGTGATAACGATTGCGAAAGTTGCAAATAAAAATTGTCGCTTAATTAAAATTATCTTACCAGAAGGCAAATACCGGGCGTCTCCACTCCACGGGCGTCGGTTTGGCTCGGTCTCGAGATCTTCGGTGTGTGGGAGATTTTTGTTGCGCTGCTTGACGTTTCTAGATGCGCCAGACGAGTATGTAAAGATGATAACGAGTGGATAAAAAATCACTCCTAAGCTCCCTGCTCATGCTAGGGAGGGAAGGCAGTGACGGGTGGTGTGCATGCAAACGAATAGCATTAATGTGACTGCAGCAAAGTGCAGGCAAAGTGCAGGCTGTAAAAAGGGTCAGCAGGGTGGTGTGCAGGAAGGTGCATCGAGGCGAGAGACCACTCGTTGAGTCGTTTTTTTTCTCTCGTCTTCCTTCAAACACAAAAGCGCTTTTCGCAAACCACCTGAAGCCAGTACCAGCAGCACCCGCTGGAGGAGGTCGCTTAATTTCCTTCTACCGTGTGGAAGGGTGAGCACGGAGAGAAGGAAAAAAATGCATACCTCCCTCCCTGCAGGACCGGAACTGGAGCAAACGCAGAGCAAACGGAACTGTAACTGGAACGGTGACGCAAATGGGTAGCAAACGATGCACTCCATGGCACATTCGAGCCATTCGAGCGGTGAACGACGTTTTTGCCTGTAACGAGCTGGGCTAAAGTGATGATGAGTGGGAATGCGATTCGCAGAAGGATTATGTACAAACACACATACACACCCATGCCTTGGGCACGAAACCCTCCGGCGCACGTACGTCCTTGCGCAGGGCCACTGCCACACACTGCCTCTTTTGAGGTTGTGCCGTGCTCGCCCGACGCTGAAAGGTACCGAGCGGGCACTAGAACAAAAGCACGACCCGCGATTCAACGTGCAAACACGGTTCCCTGGCTCCAACCCCTCCCATACACACACACACACATACACTCGTCGGGCACGATTATGCTGCAGTGAGCGGTGGGTGTGTATGGGTGCAAGAGTGCACACATAAAAGAAATGTAAATACGCCAACATTCGCCCCACAGAGTCGCGACCAGCAGTAGAAACAGCATCAGAGTGAACGGATTTTCCGGCCCCTTCCACGGGTTCCAGCTTTTTTCCTCAGTGTTGCTCCACGAACCGTGCATGCAGGTAGCGTAGAATACAGCGCGGAAATGGTAGCACTCTCTCCTCACAATCCCCCCTTCGTCGAAGGTGCGAATGGTCGGAGAAATCTACTTAATAGCATTTCACTTCATGATATTTAATGAGGCAAATTTGCTATGCGGGNGTCATCGAGGGATGGAGTTATTTAGTAATTATTTAGAATTTTAACAGCTTCACAATGTACGAGGTGTGAAGTAATTTAATATTAACGAAGCGCAACCCACTCCAACACTCCAGCGCGCCAAGCAACTATGTGGCAATGGTTCTGGTGTGGCGTTTTAAAGCGGCGAACCGGTTTCGATTCGTGGTCGGTTGCGGTAGATCATGCAGTGGTAGTACTAGCAACAACAGTCAAAGAGCAACCGAGCTGCTGTGTGTGGAATTTATATGAGAATTGCTTAGTAATGAAATTCGTTCAATGTATTAAAATAAAAAAGTTAGCATTGACGCGTGTAAACACCTATATACTGTAACTGTATATTAGAAGGTACCGTATTTTAGCGTGTATAACGACCTCTTTTTAGTTCTAAAATGAGCAAAAGATTAAGGAGGTCGTTATGCATAGGTAGTAACTGTTCGAAACACCTGACCACTTGCACTCGATTACTAATACAATTAGTCTGGCAAAAATAATACTAGAAAAAGCAAGGAGCAAAGTTAATGCGTAAAGTAAAAGGGAAAACAAAACAAATTTAGTATGAAGCAAATTGGAAACATGGACAGATCTATTTTGAATTTTGTTCAATTAAAAGCTAAAAACCTATTTTTTTCTAAAATATTGAAAAACAGATGAAAAAATGTGAACAAACGAAGAAAAGATCTAAACACCAATGTTGCAAATCCAAAGATAATATACATCCTCAACTAGTTATTCGTTAGTAGCTATTGCATCCTTCAATTAATTCTTATTTTTATGTTTAAATCAATTGGAATTGTTTGTCTTTTGAGCATTTACGAGCATTTTTCTCATAGCAAGTCCTTGAGTTGGTTAAACAATTAAAATTAAATGAGGATAAAAAAAATCAACGTGAAATATAACGGTGAGTGTATAATTATGACTCAAATATTTGTTGTAGTGTTTTTGTTAACATTAACTGCACTCTTGGAATTATATTCACATGTGCATTCAAAGCCGCATGTAAAATTTAAGCATCAGAATTCGATTAACTTCTTCAATCACTTCAACGATTGGATTTCCCTAAAAGACTGCGATTTGTTTGCTTCCGATCTAACTGATAAAAACAACAACAACAACAAAACAAGTTTAACTTCTTACCATCCGATGCGCCGGAAACACATGTCCCGTGCATCTGAACGTATTTCAAATCGAGTCGTACGGCCACATGTCCTAGCAAGAAAACCTCCGGGATGTTTTCTTCTTTTCGCTCCATTTTCCCACTCCCAACAAACAACTCAACTTCTGCTGACATTTCGCTGACAAACTACATCATACGGCACGCACGATTCGATTATCGGTCACACTACTCGGAACGAAACAGAGCGCCCACCCGGTCGTTCTACTACGTCACACGGCGGCTACTCCGGGTAGCCAACCGAGGCAACTCGGCCTGCCTAGTTTTCCTGCCCGCCCGGCCTGTTGTTTGTTTATATTCGTCCTGTTTTCCAGCTTCCAGTTTTTGCCCGTTTTGCGAGCATTGCGGCACTGTTTCGCGGAAACCATCGCACACCGAAGCGCACACCGAAGACCGAAGCGTACACGGGCCACCCCCCCGAACCGCATGTTTGTCAATCGATGGAATTAAGAATTTATAAGCGAACGTGATGGGAATCTAATTTCGGTGCTTCCCGTTCAGTATTTCCCGCTCCCGAAATGGCGGTCGATCGATTGTGGACATTTTGCTGACGGTCGCTTAAAACACGGACACCGTTCCGTGCCGGCTGGCATGAGTAGCGCGCTTGACTGCTGGAAGCAATCCAAAAGCGAACAAGCGCGGCCTACCGCTGGGACGATGGATGGCTGGGTTTGGCTGATTGTCGATGGATAGCCGTGGTTCGGTCGCACCACGGCAAGCTCCAGAAAGTCCCGCTGCGACTTCACACCCGACGGTTTGGAAAGGGCGGGAACTTGGTTTCGATTAACAAGCCTCCTCGGTCCCATACTCTCCGGATGGGAGACCGGAATGTCCCGTGATAGGATGACACCCATTACCCGGGTTCCCGAATGCGGAAGAGGATGAAATGATGGCGTAATAATTAAAATTGATTCCCAGCCAATCGCTCACCGGCGGGACGGCTGGCCCACCCGCTCTGCGGCATGTTGTTAGTTGTTAGTTTTGTCAAACATGTCACTGAGTTAGTGTAGATTTTTTGTTCGTCCTTCTCTTGGCCATTTTGTGGCCAATCCCAAAATTAGCAAAAATCTGCTCCTGCCTCTGTACTCTGCAGCATGTTCGAGTTGGCACTGGAAAAGATGAATGCTTTTAAATTTCCATTTTAATTCCAGCTGGCATGTTATTTTTGGACCAAACACGCACAAATTTGTCCCAAATGGCCGTTGCCTATTTTCTACTATCTTGATCGTAAGACATGCTTTGATAAGGATCCAGATTTTGCACATGACTCGGGTACATTGTCAACATGCTTAAACATAAGTGGCGCAGCACATTTGTACGTTGACTTTTTTTCATTGCGCAACAACCACGACCAAACTCAACTGCGAAATGTTTGTTAAATAAGCGGCCGGAACCTAGACACAAGCGGAAACCCCGCGTACAACACACACACACACACATAAACGCTGCTGCCTGCTTTTGTAAGGGACCGCCGATTACCGTGCCGATTTATTTTTTTCGCTCGCGGCACTTGGCCCATCATCAATGTGGGACGAGGGACTTCCCCGACACCATGCAGGTGGTGGTGGGGTGGCAGGAAAGGGCTGGTAGGAAACAGCTGTGTTAAATGGTAATATATTTTCGTTTGCTGCTGCTGTCAAGCGCGCGCGATCTCAGTTTGACAACCGACCATTGGCAGTGATGTAGCCGCCGCGTATGTGTGTGCTTTTGTGCAATTATGGACCGGATTCCGATATTGCCGGAACCACGCGATTCCGAGGTGGGAAAAGTCCATAGCAGGAAAACCATCGTTCTCCGCTCCCCTCAGCCAGTAGCCCGTGGGCCCCCCCGCGAACGGCACTGACGACGTGTTCGGTGTTTCGGTGCCATAAATTCGTAATTCATTTAAGGATATCCCATTCACTCATTAACGCGATGCCAAATTAACGTCGACGAAATGAAATGTTGCGTTCTCTTCGCTTCCCGCGGCTCTCTTACCTCCTTTCCGCTCAAACCAAGCAAATAAACAAAAAAAAATATATTGTGCGAGGGTTGGAGGTTCGCGTAATTTTACCAACGCGCACCGTCACCATTGCTCGTGATTTTCATCTCCCAAGTTCCGGCGGTGTTGTGTGGAAAAAGAGAGAAGCCAAAAAAAAAGAAAAACATCCCACCTCCGCACGATATGCTGCTTACGTGCTGTGAGGAAAAGTTTTTGCTACCGAATCGCCTAAAAGCTGTTCCGGGCACACACCGACTTCCGAGGGACACGCGTAGGAAATGCGGGAAATTATTACCTTCCTTCAAGTACACCCAGTGTCGGGTGCCTTACCAGACGGGCATTTGGAGATTTGGCAAAAAGTTTTCAAAGCAATGGCAGGGATGTCAAACAGAACACATCGTTAAGGCGTTTGTTGTTTTGTGTTTTAGAGCTTGAAGAAACGCAGTCCATGACAATTATTTGATTCCTTAATTTATCGACTAAGCTGGTCGGAATGATACCAGAATAAAATGAATAAATATTTAGAAATAAAATGTTAAAACAAATTTCAGCCATAGTTTTCTAAATCATTGTTCTTGAGAATTATTTTCTTGAGAAACCACGCAATAATCAAGCGACTCCAATTATTATCTATACATGATTCACAAAATTGCATATCCTATCAAGGCCTGCCAGTACCACAAGTGGGTTTGGCTTTCAGTGACTCAGTGATTACTCATAGCAGGATAGTCAGTAATATGTATGGGAGGCAAGGGTCAATCCGGGGCTTGAACGGGCGTCAACGGGCATGTTGTTTAGTCGTACGAGTTGAAGGCTGTACCACGAGACCGACGATAACATTTTATTAAACCGCATCTGGCGGCGGCTGACTGAAGCATTTTGCCAAACACGGAGCTGATTCAGAAAATATGTTATTTTTCCATGTTTTTTTACTTAAATCGGACTGGAAAAGCTTTGCAATCGATAGATAAATATATTGTGCAAGTAATTTAGCCATTTTTGCATCAAAATAAGGTGAAAAAACTACGTAATTTTGAAATTTAGTTCGACCATTCCCTCGATGACAAAAAAAGCTTTGGTCAGTCGCCGCCAGATGCCCTAGTGAAAATCGAAATCACACTAGCGAGTACGGACAATGTCCTCCGGCCTTAAAACCCTACGGAGCATCATAAGAATCTGATTCTACGGGGTAAAGTCAATCTACAAAACATGCCATTAGTATGTACTTCAATGCACCTTGTTGCTTCAATTGCTTGTTATGCTTAGAGGAAGAAGTGTACAATAAGATATATAGATAATTTGAATTTTTCTTATTTTGTTTTCAATGCGATAACGAGTTTGACACCGCTGATCAAAGGCGCCAACGCAACTCGTGACAAAATTGTCGTGGTGTATCTTGCCGATCGAGAGGCGATAAAGTGTACCGATAAGCTTTTAATGAAGGTAAAACTTTCTCTTGCAAAGTACGAAAGTTTATGTGGGAAGGAAGGAAGAATGTATCTTGCCTGCGAGAGAAACACATATCCATGTGTGCTTCCGTATCGGTTTGATTTGATTTCAGCCGTATCTTGCTTGCTAGGTTAGGGAAGCTTATCCGTATCTGCCGCTTATCAGCTGTTTAAGATCTGTCACAAAGTATTAAGGCATTGCGAGACACTTATATCTACACGCCTGAATTATTCAAATGTGTTTCAAACACACGCGAGATAGGATTGTGGTTACACAGCAACATCTAAACGATTTTTGTTGAAGCTTTTTAAACAGCGTGAAGCTTCCTATCGCTGTAAGAGTGTGCGTTTCTGAAAAAAATGTAAAAAGTGCAAGAAAAGAGAAACAATTAAGAAATACGGCACCAGCAGCAGTAGCAGATCCGGTTGCTAGTGGCAGCCGGCGTCATCCCCTAGGTCGATAATTAGTGCATTTACTTTGCAAAACTCAAAAACCGATTAACGCCTCGCCCATCCAGCCCAGCCAATACCCAGCCCTACCATCTCGTTCGGACCACCGACGCTAGGGATCGATGACCAGAGCCTGCCTTTTGCTACAGGCCACCACAAACCGTCCCGGCTCAGTTGTACACCGTTCGTCCGGCGCACCAACACCAGCACCGCGTGGAAAGGTTAGCGTGCAAACGGGCATGCGCCACCGGGAGCAATCGTCAGTTCCCCTCGACGATGACGACAACGTTGGGCTCGGGAAGTGTCCAAGCGTGTGCGTTCGGGTTGCTGGTAGGGCACTGTGCCCTATGTACCAATCGCGCTCGAAAAGGATGAAAGGTAGCGACGGGAAGGAGAGCACATGCACAGCTAAAGCGTGTCTATTGACGACAGACATTTGACAGTTGATGGATATTGGTATGGAAGGCCACACTAACTAGCCAACGTGGTGTGTCTATGAGTGTGTCTGTTGGCTGACACCATATTCGTCCAAAATGCTGCTTCGTGTTTCGCACCGCGGTTGTAACTGACGCGTGCTACTGCACTACGCACTGACAGGAAATGAGAATTCGCGGTTTTCAACCACGTGGAATTTAAACCAGCCACACTAAAAAATGGAGAACAGGCCCGACGAGACGAGCGTTGTGTGCGTATGTGTGTGCATCATCATTATCGCCATCATTTTACTACAGCGGCCGCGGCACGAGAAAACCGGAAGAATCCAATCGAGAGTCAGGCAAGTTAGCGGCTTGCTTGCCGCAATGGACCACCGTCACGCCGTCACCGTATACCGCCCGTCGGTGTGTGCATCGGATGCTTGGCTCGACGGCTTTCACGGTGGTCGTGATCAATCTCGTGCTCTCGCCACGTTAGAGCGTTTTTGTTGGTGGCATTTCGCTTGCACTAGCGAATAACCGCGAATACCGTCTCACTCGCGTTGGCAGCAGCATGGAGGAGTTACGCACACGATTCGTCGTGCCGGATGGCTGTGCCTGTGTGTGATTGCTGCTTTGTATCGGTATGTGTCCTCGGGGATCGGCTTCGTCGTCGTGGTCGTCGTACATCATCGCACGAGTCCAGCAACGCGTCTACGCCGCTGTAACTGGAGCACACGCGTCCAACGGTTGGTTGGTCCAATGGCAGTAAACTCCGCTGCTCGTCGGCACCACCGTTATCAGTTGTTCCGTTGACGTTTGTGCGGCAAGCCACGAGGTTTCAAGCCACCGGCCGGGACGGTTTCGACAGTCGAGCCCTTTGCACGTGATCGATAGTGTCTAGTGGCGTTGAAGTGGTTGGTCTGGGACGAGGACGCTCCAAGCGTGTAGGGTGACCAGTGTGAGCGTGCGTGAGTCTGTAACCGTGTACGTGTGTGTGTGTGTGTTAGTGTATGCACAAAAGGTTCAAGAATTTGCCTGGCACAATGTGTGAAGGTGCCGTTTTGCAAGTGAGGTGTGAGACAACTTCAACCACTGCTAAGAACGGGAACCACCATATGGTACCGAACGGAACGGACAGCCACAACATCAAAGTGTAGTGGGCCAGTTTGAAGCGGTCGAGTGGATCAAATGACGAGCCTTATTGTCCGGGGCAAGCAGAAGTGTTTGTCGCTGTACGTGTCCGTGCACCTCGGATGGGGAAAATGCGAACACTTGGGGACAAGCGTGTGACACATACGGTTTGGTGCTCGTGGTGCAACGATGCAGTCGCGCCAGCAAGACGCGCACGGACAGACTGCCGCCTTCCGGCAAGTGAGTGTGTGTGTCTGTTTTTATGTACTGAAACAAACGATTCTGGAATGTTATTTGCGGGTGTACGAGTGTGTGTGTGTTTTTTACTGCATATGTGACCACCTTAGCCTTAGCCATGTGCACGGAAAGCATGACCGCATTCGGCGTCAGCGTCAGAAAGAGCAGTAAGTTGCAAAGCCTTACAAACACATGAAAACCCGGTCAGCTGAAGCGACGTTTCGTTTCGATGCGATTCGGACAGCCGAATGCAAAGAGTCGAAAAGAAGCACAGCCGCGCATCTAATCTTCCTAGAAGGCGAATCTATTTTGCATACTCCTACTGGCGCGAAGAAGGAACAACAAAACACCGGAGCCGCATTGTTGGGGGTATCTAGATATATTTGAATAAACATTTCCACAATCACAAAAATCTGCATGCAGCCAACCAGTTCCAATGAAAACAAACCCTTGTGCTTTGGTAGGCTTTTGTGGGAAATATAAATATCATCGGTAAAGCCGATTATATGCGCTATTGCTTGCGGTCTTTTCTTACGAGATTTTCCCCGTCTTTCAGGTAGCGCTCTGCATTCTTCTGGAAAACTGTTCCGGACAGCAAACTTCTACAGCAAAATAAAATAAATATCAGCTTAATAGCTGGATGTTATTTTATGAGCTTTCTGCCCCCTCGTACATTGCCGAACTGCGACAAGAAGTGTCCCGATCTCTTATCGGCGTACGAAACCATTATCAATATATCATCGCGAACCGTACCGGGACGCCAGCCTCACACAGAACTACATCTCATCCGTTTTACAGTAGACACCACACACGCCAAGCAAATGCGTATGGCTTCCGGGACCAGGGGACAAATCAGACTCGAAACAGAAGACATAGGCGAAATAAAACGTCAAGAGTGTGAAAAAACAGGCCTCACACAAACCGCCTGCCCGAATGCCTGAAGTGTGTGCAGGATACTGCCTCACACCTTTTGTCAAACCCTCCCCGGAATGGTTGATTCGATGATTCGTTTCAATGATTCACGAGCGGTTTTACGACCGCCCCACTCCGTCCCGCTCAAATTACTTTATCATCATAATCCGACTTCTAATGGGTTGCCTTTTGTTTAAGCATTCCTTTGCCATATCATATCCCGTCGTTTTTTCTGCCTTCTTTGAGGCTCTTCTTCGCTTTTGTGATGTTTTAGTGCACACACACGTACATACTCCACTTCACGCCTTCGACACTTAAAAGGTTTATTTTAATGCGATGAATGCGATGTTGCTGTATGCTTTCGAGCGCGTGGTGGTGGTGGTGCGTCGGGTAGGGAAAGTCTGTATGTTGCACACGCTGGGCTGCTGAAATGTGAAACAACCGCCCGACGAACGGAGAAGTGTAATTTGATGATGATAAAGCGAGACTGTTTGTTAAGCAGTTCGGTAAACTGTTTTTTCGCATTCTATCATCTAAATGGAGGCACGAGGTCGAGGGATGCTTAAGCTATGTTTATGTGTTTTATGCGAATTGGTGCAATTTTTGTTTATGTTCCTTCCATTTGCTTCATGGCTTTAGAATTGTGTGTTAATTCGTTTTCTTTTAATTATCACTTGCAGAACCATCTCCAGCGGCAGTCCAGCTGATGCGGAGGTACATTCCGTGCTGAAAAAGGTATGTGCTGGTTGTTGTTTTTTGGCGAAAGAATTTTCTTGCAGTTTTGATAATTTAACCCACCCACTGTCACTAACTAATTGAAATTCTGCCCCCATTCCACGTACTGCCGGAAGAAGTTAAATTTTAAGGGAGGAGTACTCTGCACGTCTGCAGTTGATGGTCAGCAGACGTGATAAATTTCCCCAAGACTTTCTTCGTTCTGAAGTTGGCTTCCTCTCGGCGATCGTTTAAAAGCGACAAAATGACTGCGTGGCCCAGAATGGTATATGCTAGCCGTGTGGTCAACTCGCCACTGTCTCGTTTTTTCGCCATTTGCTCTCATTTTGTTGCCCTACCATTACCTGTATTTGGAGCCTTCCCTTCCCCTCATTTGTCTCTTGAGAGTTTCCATTCGACCAACTTCCATGGTTGGTTCTGACAGTGACCAATAATCAAGATGCGATTGCGTGCAAAACGGTAATTCACACTAGTCGCCGTTCATGAATAAAAAATCAACACCGCCACCACATTTATGTTTGGGCGGAGTTTTGTGTCTTGCGTTTACATACATACAGCACTACAGAGTGTCTGCGAGGGTCCCTTTATACCCTTACAACAACAACTACAAACAAATCCTCCAATAGTGTGACCCCGCTTTGCTTTGCCCAAAGCCTGTTGCTAGGTGACAGCATTTCCTGTAAGAGTTGCGCATAAAACTAGTTCAGTCCCCCGGTTTGCTTCCACCGCTAATCTCCATAACAACCCGGGGGACAAACAAACAAACGATCGGCGGTACGAATGAAATCCGCCCCCTTTTGACAGGGTATTAGCTAGAACACGTAGCTCCAGTGGTAGCTGCTCCATTGCTAGCTGCAAATGGAAATTAGTCTCATTTAAAAACGTGCGCTTCCCCTCCGTACGCAGATCGTGTTTGATGTGCTCCAAAGATAGAAAGACTAACAGGAATACTATCGGAGACATCGAAGGGTTCGCACAATCGTGTACGCTCGATCTAAACACTTTCAAATGGCAGCTGGAAGCATATGGAAGCGAGCCTGGGGTTTGGGTGGAGTTGGAATAGAGTTCACTTCCCATTTTGTGTCTGTTTGCTCGTTTGACTTTTTTTTTCTCCATTTGCTTCCTTAATCGATGATAACCTTACCGGGTGACAACACAACTAACTCGTTAGTCGTTGCGTTTGTGTGTGTGTTGTTTCTGGCTTCATGCATTTTTTTCTTATATTTAACCTCTAAGCCAGTGAGACATACGTCGATAGACTATCATGACATGGGACCAGTGTGAGTATGTATGTATGTGTCTTATGTCACCCATGCTTCTTCCCATGTCCCTCTTAATCGTGTATCCCTCGATCCCACACGACCTCCTGATCCCGGGTGCTCCAAAAAAAAGCGGCGAAAGGAAGTTAGTGGCATTTACATGCAAATGAATGTAAAGTCATGCTTATCGCTATACAAACAGCTGTAGAGTGGGAACGAGAAAAAGCGAAGGAGAGAGAGATACACCCATGACGGTCCCGCAGAAGCTGCCTTTTGACCTCTTCACCGGTTTCACATACGCGTTCCAGTCGTTCCAATATGCCTGTGCCTTCATGCTGCATACCTTCTGTTGCTGCTATACTTTATTTATTTTTTCAACACTGCCCTCTTTGGCCTCCTCCGGTCGGTTGATGCTCACCCGATGCGCACCGCTTGGACGGTGGAATTTCGCTCCTGCCGCTCTCTAGCATAGTTCTCTACACATTTGAGCTCTGAACAAACAGAACCTAGTTTCAGTGCCGCGAGCCACACCGTCCGTCCGCCGGGGAGCAATAGCAAAGGGGCAACAGCAAGGAAGAAAAAAAAGTGTTGTCGCTATCAAATTTTAGAACCATTGAACGAAACACAGCACACGCGGGAAGGCAGAAAGTCGAAGGGAACCGCTTCCCGAAGAATAACGAGACTATTTCAAAAGTTTTGCTAATGCGCACAGGAAAAACATGTATGCAATCGGATGCTACGAAGGGTGTTTGGTGGTGCGGACGGTGTTTGGGACGGCGATGGTGGCAACCAAATGAATATTAAACGTGTATGAAGCACGCATTTGTGGAGCTGCCGGTCGTGTACTGGGGTGGGGAGGAGCTGGTATCAGAAAGCAGCAAAATACAGTTGAGTAAACACACGAATCCGAAGCATCGGGGCTTTCGCACACCGAACGGGGTTGAAAAGTTAAGTCAGCGATGCCAGCAAGTCATGAAGTGAATTTGGATTTAAATTCAATTTTGAATTGTTTTAGGCGGTTTTATCCGTTTAGACTACTTTGAGCACGAAATTATCGATCACTGTGTCTTCAAACGCAGAATTTCAAATATTGCATCAAATGTAACTGTTAATTCTATTTCACTTGTGGCACTACCGGCTGTCACAATGCACCTCTGTGCGATGGGGGTTTTTTCACTTCATTTATGCATTAATTTTCTCATTATGCACACTGTAATTTAATTGCCTTCCCCTCGACAGAGTAGCTGCAGGCGCCGTGATTGACGCACTTCCGTTTTGATTTCGATTCATAACGAACGTTTAATTTCCTCTTCAGTCTCGGACTGGACTGACTGGTTTGGCCTGAAGTGCATCTCGGTACTGGCGACAGTTGATTAATATATGAATCCCGTGAAAATATGACACGAGGGTGCATCAATGTGACGGTCAATGCAGTGGTCCAATATGCAGCAGGCGTGTATATTATTCAGCAAGCAGTCAATTACCTCTGATAAGGATTTATCAATGCAAACATATGAAAAGAATTTTTAGCAAGAATAGTTTTTGTTTTATTAAAGAAAGAATCAAATTAAGGCTATGTTTTAAGACTTCAAAAAGATTAATAAAATTAATTTCAAGTAAAATAAATTGAAATTTTCATGATTTAATGATATTCCAAATATAACAGTTATTTTGATAAAGTTAAACTATGATTCATCTTCACAACTTAGTAATGCCGTGTCGTTTTGTAACGCCGCATTACCGCGCAAAGATCAGAGGCCCGGTTTTCCGGCTTAGCTGAGTTTGAATAGAAAATGTGTCCGTATCCATCCAGCTGGCCGTGGAATGCCGTTTTCCTTCTCATTTACTTTCTTTTTGTTTTTGGTTCATTTCTGTTTCCACTGCAACACCAACGCGCGCGCGTTAGGATGCGGTGCCGTGCGGACGAAACCAGAGTTTTGCCCTAATTAAAAAGTAAGCATCGAGTGCAAAAGAGGGCCCGAAGGCGTTTGTTTGCTGTCCTGTGTGTTTGTGTGTGTGTGTGTGTGTTTGTGTGCGGTGGGTGGGATTTTTCTCATCCCTTCTTTCCCCTCCCCCAGTACACTGTTGGCGCCTTCAGAAAGAGTAATAATGAAAAGCGCTTCGATCGTGGAATGCACCCAAAAGGGACGTGGAAAATGGCAGGACAATGGAAGAGCAAGAGCGAGCACCGCCAGTAAGTACGCTTGGCGACATGGAAACGAGGACGACAGCAACAATGCTGTCATGGCCTGGGTTAAAATGGGCAAAATAAAGTAAAAAAAGAACCTCAACTCCGACTTTTCCATGCCCACCTACTAGGCGCGGAGACTTTGCCACCAGGAAAAGCAACTGCCGTTCTGCCCGGTAGCGGCACTGCAACGACACAGCACTGAGATGTACATAAAATGAAAGGAGTAGAGTAAGGAGAGAGATACAGAGGAGGAGGAGGGCAATGGGCACCAACAGCAACAAAAAACTCAACACCGCATTCTGCCGCATATCCCACTGCCGGAGCTTAGGGCGAGCTCAAAATTACACTCACTACTTTGAACTTCATTAAAATTGAATCCCAGCAATTACGAGCCGAATTAAAAGCGGCCACGTCTCGGGGCGGCCCCGGTCCCCGAGCTAAAGGGCCGCGGGTAAAGTGGGTAAAGAAAATTCTTTGCTCATAAAATCGAGCTCCCATCGATGCGCTTCCGACCGACACACCCGTACACAACAACAGGGTTTTGGGTAGAAAGGAATACTGTGCCGAAAAGGCGCCAGAGAGAACCGCGAGGTTTGATCTTTCCCTGATGGCGTTAAATTCCCAAACGGCTTTACGGTGGTCCTTGTCGTGGTAAAGGTTGGGTGTTTTTTTTTTCTCTCCTTCTCTCTGTGTCGGATTCTTGCACTATTTGAATGGCTTGAAAATGCTTTTCAGTTGGAAGGGGAACTAAAATTTCACTGGACGTTTTTTGTTTGTACCACCCGTTTGCCACTAATTGGGAAACTGTTTGCCTATTTTTGGTCGGTTGCATTTTGATGGAATTTTTGAGGATGCTGATGTGGGGCATTTTGCGGTCATACGGAGATGGCAACGGACAGGCGCAGCTATCGAAGCTGCTAACTTTGACCACATGTGAGTTTGTAATGTGCATTTTTTAATGCATCGCCATTTACACAGTTGATTTTTTTTCAAGTTGAAGCATCTTAAATTATAGAAAATAAAGACGTAGACTTTGAAAAAAACATCTGAGTAAATAATTTTAATTCTTAAATAGTTGTGCAACCTACTAATGATGCTAAAGATGCATACTGATGGATGTAATAAATTGTAAAAGAATTAGCATTTTCACTGGAGCTGGTCTAGATCTTACAGATTTAGCTATCTGTGACTTTTAAATTCACTTCTAGACAAACAGTTGAGTTCAATTTATGATGGTTCATTTGAAATTTCAACTCACGGCGAACATGTTACATGCTTCTGACATAACAGCACCACGGAACTTATTCGATAAAATAAGACGATTGTTTTAAAATATTACAGACATGTTATACATCGAATCTTATGATAAAAGTTATTTATTTGTGAGATTGCCGGTAGTGCTCTCTTAGTTACTCGTTACGACTCACTCATAGAGATGATATCTTAACATTTGACTCCAAATAAGGATGACATGATCACGTAATTTGTAACGCCAAGATGGAAAAAAACAAAAGAGGTGTTAACATTACCATCATTATAATTAGTACGTCAATAGTACGTAAAAATGAGCAGTAATAGAAAAAGATTGATCATCAACGTAGTATAGAGGTACCCAGAGAATTATGTAAAAAATGATAGTCACAATCCCATTCCATCACTGCAATAAAAAAAAGATATTTTTATTATAATGCTTCAAACCCTTTTTCAAATTTAGTCGGAACTAGTAGGTTAAGTAGAGATCAAATCAAATTTATATTATTAATTTAATCCACTTCATCGAGATTAAAGTATTTGTAAAGGTGGAAGGATCTTTGGTGGAAAATGATTCAAAGATATATTTTTTCTTGATTCTATGATTTCCAAATCTATGACTAGTTTAAGCTTCTAGACTCATAATAATTTGTTATAAGCAAGATAAATACTATTCTTCCTCGAAGCTTCCTCTGCTGACTAAAAAAAAAGTTTCAAAACAATTTCATTAAGTCTTGGAAAATAATATATGCTTAACCTAGACTAAAAATCAAACAAATATAATACCACCTAAAACATTGGCCAAAAAGCTATCCTTTTCGAATCCAATTTTTGCTTGTTAGTCGACAAACCGTTGACTTCCTCCCCCAAATTCCCTCTACATCCCTAACTCATTCTATAATAAAAAAAACGAACGGAAAACCACGCCAGCTCTTATACCGGGAAGCATTTGTTGCAGCAAATAACATAAAACGACACGTCATCAAGGGAAACGTGCCCGTGCGAGAAAACCCACACCCATTTCCGATAATCATTCCACAAATCATCAGTCACACGGATCCGAAACAGGAAAAGATCCGCACGGCGCTGTGTGCACAATGACACCAACAGCAAAAAAAAACAGGCATCCAAAAGGATGGAGGTTGTGCAGAAAGAAAAAAAAATGGAAAGAAAAGCGCACACCAAAGCACAATATTTGCTTTGCCTTTGTGTCTCGACTGTTTTAACCATCCGTTTCACGGGTAATGCGGCCCTGGTAGGTTTGATGTCGCAGCATCTTTTGCTCGGAGTTGGCCGGAGCCCTAATCGTGAAGGGCGGCGAAGGAGGTTGTGCGGGAATTTAATTAACCCGAACATTGTTTGAATACTGACGCCTTGTCAATTATTTACAGTATCGATCCCATCTCGCTTGAAATACGGGCTACAACACCGTGTGGCCACACCGTTTGACGCAAGGGTGATAAAATTAGACGAGCAAAACGAGGACGATGGGGGACGGGCACGGAGATACACGATAAGACGCTACAGCCATGCTGACCAGTGAGCAGGTGTGTGAGTGTGTGTGTGTGTGTGTGTGTGATAGACGAAAAATCGTTGTTCCCTTAAGTGTGACATCACCCGTTGGGCGGCCAGGCGATTATCTCGGGCATGGCAAACTCACCGGAGCCCAAAGGAGCTGCGGGACAACAGCGTAAGTACATTCGGGACAGAGGTTTTACGTAAGGGACTGGAGAGGGTCGGTACTGTTAGCCAAGGGAGTCATTTTACAGATCGTTCCCAATCCTGAATCCCGCAGCTAAAGTGGAGCTCATTTTTCTTCTGCCCCGGTTTTTGTGAGCACGAGACTTACGCCGTCAGGCACGGGAAGTGGAAAGGTTGAAGCAAATGAAACGTACCGAAACGGCTATTTGTACTTGCCTTGTACCGCCCGCTCTCGCACCTGAACCAGCTGTAGTGCAATGTTTAGTCCGCAACGGTTGTTAGTCACTTCATGCTGGTTTTGAACCCAGTTTATTGGCACCTTCCTTCCCTCTCATCGGAACCGCATGTCATCGGATGGCAGTAGTAAGGGGAAAGGTTTTTGGGATGATTTTATATCTTAATTGAATTTTACTTCGAAACTCTGCCCCATCTGCTCGCACCGTTGCTCTTCTGCTCGATTAGGCTACACAGTGAAGGAGTAGCCAAGATGGGGTTTTGGCAGTCTGCCACTGACAAAGTCTTCCCGGGAGATAAAGCCGTCCCTAGAGTGAGAGGAGACTGGGGACACACAAAAGCATGTTAAGGACACATTCACTTGCACTCACATACATACGTTTGACATCTTACAA